>PITA01020635.1:0-34455 GCA_004023965.1 Spilogale gracilis | reverse complement strand
CTAAATTTCATTGGTCTTTCCTATTATTTTTTGTCTCCATTTCATTTATTTTTGTTCAGATCTTTATTCTATTCCTTCTACTAAACTTGAGATTAGTTTCTTCTTCTTTCTTTTGTTCCTGGAGGTGTAAAGTTAGATTGTTTATTTGAAATCCTTCTTTTTTCTGAATGTAAGCATTTATCACTATGAATTTCCCTCCCTCTTATAACTGTTTTTGTAGCATCCCATTAGTTTTTACATGTTGTATTTCTCTTTTTCTTTGTCTCAAGATATTTTTTGATTTCCTTTTTTATTTTCTCTTTGGCTCATTGGTTATTCAGGAGCATGTTGTCTAAACTCCACAATATGTGAATCTTCTAGTTTTCTTTTTGTAATAAATTTTTTTTTTCATATCATTGGGGCTAAAAAAGAAACATGATTTCCAACTTGTCAAAATTTTTTTTAAGATTTTATTTATTTGACAGAGAGAAACACAGCCAAGGAGGGAATACAAGCAGGGGGAGTGAGAGAGGGAGAAGCAGGCTTCCCGCCAAACAGGGAACCCGATGTGGGGCTCGATCCCGGGTCTTCGGGATCATGACCTGAGCCGAAGGCAGTTGCTTAACCAACTGAGCCACCCAGGCACCCCTCAAACTTGTCAAATTTATTGAGATTTGTTCTGTGGCTCAACATATGATCTATTCCTAAGAATGTTCATGTGCAGGAGAATGTGTATTCCGCTGCTGCTGAATGGAATGCTCTATAAACCATCTGTTAAGTCCACCCAATCCAATAGGTATTTTAAGTTCAATGTTTCCCTATTGCTTTTCTGTCCGGATGATCCACCTATTGTTGGAAGTTGTTTTTGGATAAAAGAGATCTATGAGCATTTTGGGAAAGAAAACTATGAATCATTCAGAAGGACAATATTAGCATTATTATAATATTTCTTATTTATTTACTATGTACCAGATACTGTTGAATACATTATATGCATTATTTCATTCAATCCTTACAACAGCCATTATCAATTCATTTTACAAATGAATACAATGAAGCACAAAATGATTACAGTACTTTCCCAGGGTCATGGAGTAAATATGTGGGAAAACCAGAATTCGGATTGATGAATTGGATTGACATCTTGAGTTTATTATTACTATAGCATAATTTTGGGAAGCATGGTAGAAGTACAGCATAAGATGCTGGGGATCTTGTAAAAAGGTGGAATCTTATTCATTACATCTCCTTTTATGGTGCCTCAAGATCTTCATTTCTATTAACTCCCAGTTTATTCTTATTCTTATTAATGCCTATGACATTAATGACAAGCTATGTTGTTCAAACAGATTAAAGAAGCTAAAGAAACCAAAAGGTGTTTAGTGGCCCCTAAAAGAATTAAAAATAAAATAAGATTATCAATCTGGATATTATATGTAAATTAATTTCAAAATTTATACCAGCCAAATTTAAAAAGTGTGTGTCTAAAACCTTTAGTAAAATGATTTTACTGTTGGAAGAAGTACTGGAGGAGTGAAAAGAGATGGGATTTCATTTTTTCATATAAATACATAAATAGGTGAGCCATCTGCTGAAGACTTAGAAAAAGGTAGGGGAATGACATCATTTAAATAGGTAAATAAATATGAAGAGGACAGAGATTATAATAATAAAAATAAAAAATTTTACCATGTTTATAATTTCTATTACTTTTATGCATCTTTTTAAGTCAAAATACTAAACAATATTAATTTAAAATATAAAATCTTAACAAATGACAAAATTTTATAACAGTATTTCTTTTTTAAAAAGATTTTAGAAAAATCCAGACTTTTTTTAAGAGCAGTATTAGAGTCACAACAAATTTGCAAAGAATGTGCAGAGATTTTCAATATATTTCAATGTATTTCCCCATACATGCATAGCCTCCCATATTAGCAACATTCTCCACCAGAATGGCACATTTATTACAACTAATGAACTTACATTGACACATCATCATCACCCAATATCCAGAGTTACCCTAGAGTTCACTCTTGGTGTTATACTTTCTAGGGATTTGGACAAATGTGTAATGAGATGTATCCATTGTTATAGTATCATACAGAGCATTTCTGCTGCCCTCCAAATTCTATGTGCTCTGCTTAATTGTCTTTCCCTTTCCTCCCCCAGCTGTGGCAGCCCCTGATCTTTTTACTGTCTCTATAGTTTTGCCTTTTTCTAGAATGACATATGCTTGGAATAATAACAATATGCAGCCTTTTCAGACTGTTGTTTGTTTTTATTCATTAGTAATATGCATTTAAGATTTTCCCATGTCTTTTCATGGCTGAATAGCTCACTTTTTTTTAGTGGTAAGTAATGTTCCCTTGTCTAGATGTAACACATTTTATTTATCCAGTCACCTACTGAGGAACATCTTGATTCCTTCCAAGTTTTGGCAATTATGATAAAGCAGCTATAAACATCTGTGTGTAGCTTTTTGAGAGGATATAGATTTTTAGCTCCAAATACCAAGGAATATGTTTGCTGAATCTTGTGGAATCCACGTTTTTAAGGATATATTTTCGTAGTCTTTAAAATTTCACTTCTCAGTGCCTCTAAATATTGGGATAATCTATTAAGTATTTAAGAAGTCAAGTGATAGGTACCTAATCTTACCTTCAAGTGTTGATTATCTTGCATCAAATACCACTAGGTAAATGCTGTTTCTTCTTGCAAAAGTATTTTCCATACACATATTTACAATCACTGTTTACTATTCATGCTAAATAAAAGATTATAAAACCATCAAATTTCCAATTTACTATGATAACTATATCTGCTTAAAGATATGTATCTTGGGGCATCTGGGTGGCTCAGTTGGTTAAGCAACTGCCTTCGGCTCAGGTCATGGTCCCGGAGACCCGGGATCGAGCCCCACATCAGGCTCCTTGCTCGGTAGGAGACCTGCTTCTCCCTCTCTCACTCCCCTTGCTTGTGTTCCCTCTCTGGCTGTATTTCTCGCTGTCAAATAAATAAATACAATCTTAAAAAAAAAAGATATGTATCTTTAATACCCAATATATTTGTAATTAGGCACTTGTATTTTCCTTTCCTCCAACCCTCATAGTCATTGAAACCAGTGTTTATAAGTCTGTAGGCTGCCTAATAACCAGACACAACAATCTGTTCATCATATTCAGCTAGTTTTTGATTATCTGTGGTGACTGATGGATGATAGCATAGAAAAGTGAAATCATTTTAGCAGATGGGTATAACCACCTCTACCCTAGTTCATCCTAGTAGCAGATATATTTAGTAGGTAGCCAACAGACTCATTTGAATTTCATTTCCTTTATTATTCCATTTCCAGACACTTGCTACTAAATAAATCTTAATGAGCAAGGGAGCAGCCAAAAGACAGGAAGCAAAAAGAGAGAGAAGCAATGGGAGTGGATAGCTCCCAAACTAGAAAATCAGATCCTGAATAATCACAGATTGTACTGGTTCCATTGCTGTAGGAATACAAATGACGATTAAATCCTCATACTGGAAAGAAATGCAGGTCTTGTTTATCAAATATGTAAATGTGCTGAAAGAAATGTTCCACCCAATTATTCTCTGTCCATTTTTAGGCTGTAATGGAGCATATGTTCCATTCCTAAATATTTTTAAATTTTTCCTCCAAGATTCTATACACTGTCTTCTCTGTGAGCACTTTCCCCCAATTTTTGCCTTTTATTCAGTTGATTATGATGGACACCTCCAATTTGTTCCAGTCCTGTCAAATCTGTTTAACTATCCAGAAAAAAGTGAACTATTAAAATGTGCCTACTTTGATTATTAAGCTTTGAGGAAGAGATATCACTGGAGCTCCTTCTCCTTCTCCTTCCCCTCTCCCTCCTTCTCTTCCTCCTCCTTTTCCTCTTCCTCCTCCTTCTCCTCCTTCTGCTTCTTCTTTTTTTTTTTTTAAAGATTTTATTTATTTGAAAGAGAGAAACACAACCAGAGAGGGAACACAAGCAGGGGGAGTCAGAGAGGGAGAAGCAGGCCCTCTGCCAAGCAGGTAGCCCGATGTGGGGCTCGATCCCGGGTCTCTGGGACCATGACCTGAGCCGAAGGCAGTCGCTTAACCAACTGAGCCACCCAGGCACCCCTCCTTCTGCTTCTTCTTAATCTCTGTCCAAATTGACTAAATACAATGTGCCGGTGTTTAGGTTTAAAGTCCTGCCAATCCTCCTTGGTGCCCACAGTAAGATAAAGACATGTAATACAGGCTCCTTACTGAATGCAAATATAATTTTGTTGTAGAAATTAATGATCATAATTTTGTTTTTAATAAACTAATCTCTAGCTAGCAGGATTAGCTTTAGTATGCAAGATGGTTATTTATTGTAAAGGTATTGTGAATGATATTGATCTCAACATAAACTTTAAGCATAAATTTAATAGCAAAAATATCTACATTATGCTTATATTTAGTGAACTCTGCTATCCCCCATTAAGCATACATAATTTTTCTGCTTTCTTTCAAGTTTGATCCTAATAAGCAAGTGTAATAAAGAGTCTGACTCCATTTTTTGAGTTTTGCTGACAAATTTTAGTCTCAGCCTTCCCTTTTCTTTTTCTGGTTCACATCTAGCAAGCTAATACTGAAGTCCCAGTGTTTCTTCCTTTGGAGCAAGCAGGAAGTTCAACACATGTCCATAAACCTTCAGTCCATCCACCCCTAATCATGTAAAAATCCCAAGCCAGTCTCTGTGCCCTGTCTCTCAAGACATTTTTGGACCAGCTTGAGAGGCTTGCTCTGCTCTGCCCAGAAAACTTCATTATGTGAATAATAGATCTCTCAAACCCTCATGATGTGAGTGTTGTATCATCAATCTTCATATCTGCACCAAATCGGGGCGGGGGGGAGAGCGGGGATCTATCATTCTGCTTCTTCAGAGTTTTCTCAAAAAAATCAAAATCCTCTGACTACAGGTCCTTCAGGTTTTCATCCATTCATGTATTAGTTAATTTACTTAATGAGATATAATGATGTAAAATACTTAGTTTCAGTGACAGGAAGCCAAAAGTCTGTACCAATTGGCTCTAAGCCAGGATGTTTTCAATAAATGGGGTCTACAGTAACACTCTAGCAACCATCCCATCAGGATCCCACGTGTTAGTGCGAGTTAGCCTCTTTAGGCTTTACTATGTCTCTTCAGTAGTAAACTGCAAAATTGGAAAGGAAGTGGAAAAATGAAAATAGACTCAACTTTTCTTTTTTTTAAGGCTGAAAATAAGAGGTTAAAGCAGGAAGACAGCTCTGAGCATCACTCACCCCCATCGCTACTGCCCATCATCCTTGGCAAACAACTACGGTCCAGCATCTTCCCCTGTGGTCTTTCTCTCCCACCATTTTCTTCTTCTAGGCAACCTATGTGGAGCATAACCTTCTTTTAATATGTAAATCAGATGACTGGCCTTCTCAGGTAAACCCACCAGTGGCTTTCTTAAAGCTCTTCAAGTATAAACTCTACCACTCAGCAGCTACTCCCATTTTCACTCCCTCTCTCACATATCCTGGCCAGGCTGACTGCTTTAATCTCTGAGTTCTCTGAAGTCTAGACCTTCAAACATGCTATTTCAAAATACTCTCCTCTCTCCTCTGCTTGCCCAACTTCTGTTTCATATCTCAGGTGAAAAATTCCTTGCTCAGACATACCTTTCTGCGTTCCCTCAATCTGACATGCCCTCCTCTATTTCTAATAGAACACTCTTCTTTTTCTTTCTCAATTCTTATCACAATTTATTATCATATATTTGATTTTGTACTTGTTTACATAGCCAGACAGAAGAAGTCCATCAGGGTAGGGAGCATGTCTTTTTTTGGTCACTCTTGGGAGACGAGTTTCCATGAGTGTCTCAAGTCCCTGAACATCCTGATGGCAGAAACACTGATTGCCTCTGCTCTGCAAGCCTTAGAAGATATGGTTCCCCCAGGCAGGAATCCTGATTTTCTTACCGTCCACTACAATATGGATGTCTTCATCTAGACCAAAGGTTAGACATGCCTCATGCTCCATGAAAGAGTTGGGTTCTCTAATCTTCCTCTCCTGTGACACACTCTGCTGTGTGAGAACCTGCCGTCTGCTGCTCTCTGCAGCACCCACAGGGAATTCGGGCTGGAAAGACCAGCACAGATGCTTACAGATTGGCTAATGATATTGTCATGGTAAGAAATCGCCCTTTTTCTCTGGCGGAAGAGTGTCATGCCTTCTATCAGCATCCATGAATCTCTGGCAGGCTAACTCGTGCGCTAGCAAGTAGAGTACAGTCTCAGAGGCTTTGGAGTTCTTAACGTCAACACTATAAATCTGGAACTAGCGCTATGTTTGGTCCATGTGTCAATTCAGTGAATAAAGAATTGTATCCTTTTGAGAATTTCATTACGTTTGGTTCCTCACTTGCAGTGTAAGTCCTGAGAATTGTTGTTGTTTTTGGTTTTAACTTCTTTTATTATTTCTTGTAATGCAAGCACCTGACTTAAACTAGGGGAATTGCTGAGGCATTCATGTCAAAGGTGACTATCTCTAGGGGAACGTGGGTGGCTCAGTTGCTAAGCATCTGCCTTCAGCTCAGGTCATGATCCCAGAGTCCCAGGATTGAGCCCCACATCAAGCTCGCTGCTCAGCGAGGAGCCTGCTTCTCCCTCTCTCACTCCTGCTGCTTGTGTTCCTGCTCTCTCTATCTCTGTCTCTGTCAAATAAATAGATAAACTCTTTAGGAAAAAAAGAAAAAAGATGACTCTCTTGAATAAACACATTGCCAGCTACAGGACTAGATAGAGGGCCGGGCCACCTCCCATATTGAGGCTCTTTGTTGTAGAGATTTTAGTTGAGTTGATAGCTGAGCGTTTGAGTCACTTGTTTTTTCTCTTCTGGTGCTTTAAATTCCCACTCTTAGACTGTAAATTGACCAATAAAGAATGAGCGTGTGAAACCCTGGGTCCCCATCCTCCACTGTAATAAAAGTAGAACCCTGGGCATGTGTGCTCTTTTTCACCCACAACTTTGCTGTGACCCCAGGTGTGCTATGTAATTTCTAGGTCCTGTAAGTAATAAATCCTTTTTTCCCCCAAGTGTCCTGATGGTTTTTGCTGAAATGCATTTTGCAATCATAATAAGAACCACGAGGGTGAGTCCAAACAACATTGATTTTGGATAGACTGAGACTGGCACAAAACATCACCCTAATAAGCTGCACATGTCTAAATGCATCCATAATTTTTCCTATGTCGAGAGGATTGCAAACCTTCTAGAGTCCTTCCATAGACAAATGAATCTCCAAGGACTCCAATTTAGCAATGGTTTAGTTGCATACTATTTTCTAATATGTGTAATAGGACTAAATCCTGGGAGCACCCTTATCACCTGAATTTCATTATTTTTTTTCTTTTCCTAGTTGCCAACCTACCTTTACACCAGCACCATAAATTAATTCTCAGAACCAAAAAGAAAACATTTCATGGTGACATTAAAAGTTCTGGAACATGCTATCACTCAGAAAATATGCAGGTAAAACTAAATTCGTGAATAGTTACATAAACTTCTGGTCAAAACCATAAAGATGATTGAAGAACAAGTGAGTAGAGATTTTTTTGCTATATAATTAAAGTGCCTTCAGAAAATGCAAGACGATTGCTAAGCTCCTCCAAATGCTACCTGCTCCTGCCCATGACAAAGACTGTAGCTAGTCCTGAGTTGAAGTAGACCATAGCTCTTACCCATTACCTGATGGCTCAATGCAAAGAGCGTGACCCCATTACTGACATCTGTCTGACCTTTGGAAAGTTACCTTTGACTCTAGGTTTTCTCGTCTCTACAATGGGATAATTTTATTTAAATCCTAAAGTTTTTTTAAAGATAAGATTTTGTGCAAAGAACCAGCATGAGGAAAGACCAGAGGAAAAAATGGCACACGTTGTTTACTAGCAAACACCACTTCCGTGTGTAAAACTTCATTTAGTCTCTTCCTGCCTTTGTGTTTAAATTACAATCTTGTATACTTTTTTTACCTTGACATGAGAAATTCTCAGTCCCATAGGTCCTCTGAGGTTGCTACAAGGTTTCATTTGGTGGAAATATAGTCTTATTACTTGGCTTCAACCACTGTCAGTTTGGATTTATTATTATGGTCCTTGGAACTTGGAACCAGTGGTCTTAATCTTCTTATGTAGTTCAAAGCAGAGGCCATTTAAACTTCTTTGCATTGGGAGTTACAGCCCAAACATACAGCGCAGATTACAGGTAAATTGTGAGGGCACTGTATACAGATGCAAATTTCAACAACTACTCGCTCATTGATTTATGGCAAGCTCTTCATCCTCTGAATTTGGTTTCCTTTATTATAAAACATATAATGAGTATTGTGAACATCAAAAGAGATTTTGTGTACAACGCCCATAAATACCTGCATAGTTCTTGAAGCTATTACTTTACCCCCCAACTCCCAAAACTCATACACACACACCTGAAAAGTAAGAATTGACTTAATTTCTTCAGAATTAGTCTCTGGCCCAGAAGACCAAGCACTTTGTCCAAAAATTACACAGTTAGTAAGATGTGGAAATAAGATAAAATTTACATCTGTCCAGTTGCTGTATCCATTTTCGTTCCATTTTGTTGTGCTCTGAGAGTTTGCATTAAAATGAAGAAGAATGACTGGTTATTGGGACCATTTGAGAAGTTTGCTATTTATCCTGATGTTAACAGTATCATTTTGGATTTGACACTAGGTAGGTTTATAAAATTTTTCCAGGTCATCTAAGAAGAAATGCCTTGAGGTATCAGCAACGTCTCGAGATCTCTCAAGAAACTGGTATTAAAGCACTTTTGAATGAACAGAGTATGTGCTCAATGAACTAAAGACTGATTTAAAATTGAGCAAATGAACAACTTAGTAAGCATCTCTTAATAAAAGACAAAACACTTGTCTTTCATTTATAGTCTTGCATCTTTAATAGACCTCCATGGGTAAAGCTAAGTAAGCAGTAATAGATACCGGGAATGCCACAAGGTAGGAAGTGTCTATTGTATGTCTTTGTCTTATCAGGCTTTGTGAACATGCTACAAAATCTCTAGGTCTAAATACAATTAGATGAACAACGATAATGATGTGGTAATAAACATATTTTCTTTAAGGGTATGGGTTGATGGATGGACTGGCCAGTGAAAAGTACCAATTTCAAATGGCAGGTATTATCCATACTTGGTGGTAAAAATATTCTGTACTTTGGGTTTCCTTTGTGAATTTTAGTTTCTGGACTGTGTGATTGTCCCTTATCATACTATAGAGAAATCCAAGTTTACTTTTATGTCCCAAATGATTTTATACTAATTTATGTTCCACTTAAACTTGATGAAATATATTTCCCTCTATCCTCCATAGTGAACAATTTCTGGTGAAGGGCAAATGCTTGTTGTAACAAGAATATACATAGATGGCTTCCAAAAGAAGGTTTTGGAGCTTAATATAGCTCTGAACCTGAAGGAATCTTGTAATGCTTCACTATACCCATGTGATGTTCAGCCAAAACGGCAGTGTTACTTAGAGCATGTGACCTGAAATTACACAAAGTAAAGTAGGAAAAGTCTACTGCAAGGGCATAAATTGTAAATGATTCTGGGAAGCTCTGATGGAATTCCTTAAAAGAGAATTAAATTTTTAAAATTTCAGTAATTTGATACTATGTCACTTATGAGTCGTGTTTCTAGTAAAATATGTTTTGTGTCCAGTTCTTGTGTCTGGTTTACTACCAGATGAAAATAGTGATAGGCTTTATATAAACTCAGTTAATAAATCTGAGAAAACGTGTTATTTTTTAAAGGATTGCTTTAGGGACAATTAATTATAAATGATTCATTTTTGTATTGGCAACTCAATACATCAGTTTGGCAGCTGCCTTAAGTATCCTGGCTTAATAATTAATGTAGTGCTGTTTGGTAATGAAAAACTGTACTATATGTCTTCACATAACTCACTGAATTAGCTCTATATTTCTACCCTTTTAAATAGTCTCTTTAGCCTACTATCCCTGGCTGTCATCATAAGAAGCTCTAATATTGTGTAATGCAGTACTGCTAGCTATTCGATTTCTAAAGGACAATATTACTAGAGAGGTACCAGCTACAGAGAAATGATACAGAACTGATTATTAGCAAGGTAGTATAACTGGTGTTTTCACACTCCCTGCAACTGTCAACTCAGGGAAATGTAATATTTTTTCATTTGACCTCCATACCATCTGTGCAAATTGTCCTGCTTTGTGCTTTTCACACCTGCTTTGATTCAGAAGTTGATGTGCAGGCAAGGCAGGTTTATCAAGAACAAGAAGAATATTTTCCAGTTTGCTTTGAGATGTTTGCCCAAGCAGTACCAAAATGAATCCAGTATCAGGAGAGCAGCAATGTGGTATTTCAACTCAAATCATGTGGTAAGGGGCATTGTTTTGAAATCTAGATCAGAGGACATGACCTCTGGGGCCAAAAAGTTGTATATGAGATTTTTTTTTTTTCCATTTTGATGACAATCTGAAAAATAAGGGGAATGGTGAAATGGGCACATGATATAATCTCCCCCTTTATGAAAGGTCAGAGCAGCTCAAAAACCAGAGGAAGGAGGATTTGCAGGAACTTGAACCTGCAGAGGTATTAAGATACTGAAAGACATTATAGGAAAGAGAAAAATGTCAGAATGTGCAGGGAAAAAATATATTGCTACAGAAACAGTGGGTGCCAGGTGCAAGAGAAAACTCTGGGGTAATCAAAGAGGATTCATTGGTATTCTGCCGTGAAAATACACAAGGTTTTCAAGTTCTACACATCTCTCTTTGACATATCCCTAACTGCAAGTGGGCCAGACAATAATGGGTTAGCTGTCTACACCCAAGAATGAGAAATGTGGGAGCTTAAGGATCAATGACAGGCATAGATCCAGATGGTTGATGATATTTGGGAAGAACATAACCAAAAATCAGAAGATGAGCCATGGAAGTAAACCACCCCAGCAGTCTTTCAGGTCAGTTCGTCACTGTCCCTGAAATAGTGTAGGGTGTAAGTGAGGCTGGAGCCCCTCTCTCCTTACAAAGTTAGCTGAATAAACATTAAATATAGCAACAAACAGCCTAAAATCAGTTCGAATGATGAACACATCACCAACTACATGAAGTGTACTAACATAATGAATAAAAGAGACCTCAAACCTAACTAGTAAGAACTTATACCTGAAGGGAGAGACTTAATTAAACAATAAGTACAGTTTATACCCATTATATTTTTAGGAAAAGGAGGAATATGCTCTTTGTGACAAAATGGCTGTTATGTATAAAACAGACTCAGTAGAGATTGGGATTTAAATCTATAAATTTTCATGGTTCAATAGCAAAATTGACATAGCTGAATAGTATATTATTGATTTGAAATAAAATAATTTTTTTAAAAAGATACATGGAAGATATGGAAATTACAGAGTTCATTTAATAGGTGTTCACCTGATAGATTTCTTGCAGATAGAGAAAATAGAGAAAATGAGAAGGAAACACTAACCAGATGGAATTCTGGGGAAAATACCATGTATATAGTCGCTTTTTGGTTACTTGAACAAATAGAGAGCTGACATATGGATAACAGACAATGATGGCTAGTCCAAATATTAATTCATATTTAACTTCAGATATGTTTTATACTTAAGACTGAGTGAGAATATATCATTTTTAAGTCCAAGAAAATTGAAGAGTAAAATATCACAGTGAAAACTTTTAAAAGAAGTGAACAGTCAACTATTATTTTATTCTCTTAGCTGCTGAATTATACCAGAGCAGAGACCTCCAACTCAGACTAAAACCAATCAAAATAATTTTCAAAAAATATTCTTTAATGCATGTACAGTATTTAAAGATTTTGATTTCAAAGCATTTTTCTACTAGAAATAAAAGACATTTAGAATGAAGCAGAGAGAGCCAGATTTTCACAAAAGGAATAATTAAGCCAAAAAAAAAAAAAGTGTTCATTGTCAAAATGAAAGAAGTCAACAAAGTAAAGAAAAAATACCATAGGTATTCTCACATGTGCATAAATGTTAAAAACAACAACAACATCTTTTGTTACAGACTAGTGGTATTTGAGAATAAAATCTGTTTCTATAGCAGTATAAAGCATCTAACTACAAACCATATATTTCTATGTCAGGTTTATTTCAAGAGACATCAATACATTTTCTTCAAAGTCTGTTGTGAGCCTGTGCCAAGAAATATGTCAGTCTTGCCCAGGTTGACTGAGAACAGGGGCATTTTTGACAGCAATTAGCAGAATAGAATTAGCACTAGTGAATTCACAGATAAAAGCTGAAGAGGCTCTTCTCTTTTAGCACATTCTATGGCAATTACCTTTCTGACTCAGGTCAGCTTTTCTTTGAGTTTGAAGAAAACACAATTTCAAGTTCAATGCCAATTCAAGAATAAAGGTGTGAACTTTTTGACATAACTTTAAAATTCTCATATATAAAAGACTCCTTTCCCCACAGTGAACCATTTATACTTGTGAGTCCATTAGTTAGTTAGAAAGTGGTAGAATCTGACACTTGGTAAGTAAGCTACTCTGGAAATTTCTTAAAAGCAGAAATATCCTTTAATCAAGCTAGTCACTACAAAGATTTGATGCTTTAATTTTTTTTAATTCTACATAAAATAAATAAAAACTAGTTGATAGTAACATTCTCATTTATTATTTATAAAATAAATACATTAATGAAATGAAATGTAAGTTCATTTATAACAATGCAATAAGAGTTTACCACTTACACAAAAGCCAAACCACCATGAAACTTAATAAATTAATAAATAAACCATCCCCCTAAAAAAAACTAAAGAGAGTTGTATCAATGAGTTTAGGTTAAGTGACAATTTAGTGACAAATGGACCCAACAACAAAGTTTGGTTGGTTACTCATTCATATTATATGTTGGCCTAGGCTTCGTTTCATGTCTTCTTCACTCCTGAACCATACAGATTTGGTTCACAAATTCATTTTCTGGCGGCAGTCTTCTTGGGTACAAATTCCAGATCTGTCACTTACTAACTATGTATATTTGTAGGGGATTTGGGACAGTGGCAAATTACCTTTTACTCATTTTTAACAAGTGTAATAGGCTTAGAGGCAGGGGAGTGTGGTGACTAAAAACCAGGTGCATGGTGGGAATGAGAGATGCCTACCTTACAGGAACTCACAGTCTAAGAGAAAGTCAAACAATTATATAGAAAACAGGATGCAAGACAAATGATGATCATTGTCTTTAATAATGACACATGTTATGAGAGTATGGGAAGGATCTGGGAAGACTTCTTGAAGAAGTTGGATTTGGATACAAACATAAAGCAAATATTGAGTCTTCAAGAATCTAGAGAAGATGATGGGGAAGGCATAGTTTGATTCAAAATTCTCGTGAATCATGTTGGGAGGGTATGAAGATGTCCTGAGGGTGATGGGGAGTACTGAAGGATTTTAAGTAAGAAAACACAATAAAGAGATTTGTATTTTAGTAAAATAATTCTTGCAGTAAGTTGTTTATTTGGAGGAGGGAAATAACCAAACTAAGAAGATTAGTTTGGGTTCCTTTTCAGGAGCCCAGTCATAAGTGTATGGCAAGAAGGAATCAGACTACATTCACCTAATTTTACCTATGGAGGATGAAATTAAGAGGACTCAATAACTGAATGCATGTGGTTATTAAGGGAGAGAAAAGAGAGCAGTGGTTCTCAAATGACTGCACATTGGAACTGACAAGATGACTTAATGCTCCCCTCAGCTTGATTAAGCTTTAGACAGGTTTCTTCCTAATGATAAGCCCCTGACCTTCCATTTTTTAGAGCAATTACTTTAGAAATCTTGCAATTGTAAATTCTTTCTGTCACTTTGAGATGTAAATCTTCTACAAGCTAGCAATATCTTTCTCAAGGACCTGGGATCCATCCTTTTGAAGTGTCATCACCAAGATAGCTCCCCCATCTCCCAGTCTCTGGGAGAGTTGCAACATAACTTCAAAAGCAACAATCAGCAAACATAGGTGGCCTAATCTAACTGACCAACTGCCCCATCAAACACCCTCCAGCAGTTTTCCATGAGCTCATTCTAGTGTTTCAAAACTCCCCAGTTTTTGCTTCAGCATAGCTGAGGGCAATCTCTTTCCCCTACTGCAAAAGTGTTGAATAAAGTCTTCCTTCTCTGTTTTAAATGGTTCAGTTCAATTTTTCAGAATTACCTGGGGACTTTTAAAAATGTCTTTGTCTCACCACTCCAGATCCTAATTTAATTGGTCTGAGGTACAGCCTAGGCACTGAATTTCAAAAACTCTGCAGGTGACCATAACATGTAGCCAAGGTTGGGAAAGACTGGAACAACAAATAATCCCAAGGTTATTTGTGTAAGGGACCATAATAGAAATGAGAACTATGAGAGAGAAGGAATTAATAAGTGTCCCTAAAAGAGGCATAGCAGGCGAAGTTGGTTACCTCACTGGCATCATTTCTCTTCTTGCTAAAATAATCCGAATTTTGTACAGGCAGATTAATTTACACCAATCTCAGTAATCTCATTTTTCCTGAATGGGAGTAGTTGAGGAAAGGGTATGTGATCTAATTTCTAGCCAATAACATTTAGTTTGAGTCTTATTTGTCCTTTGTGAGATAGTTTTCTTGTTCTAAAGACCCTTGTTTTAAAAATCTCCCTTCTTCTCTTCAGAGCAAGAGAAGCCAGTTCTATTTTTATCCTATAAATAAACAAAAAGTGCCTAGACCCCTTCACTACAGACAGCCATTTTCTAAATATTCACTCAACGGTCAATTAATATTTAATTGAGTACCTAGTATTTCCGAAGGACTGTTCTAGGTGCTTGCAATATACTAATGAATAACCCCAAAAATATTGCCCTTGCAGATGTTATATTCACTTAGAAGAGACAATACTCAATTGATATAATAAATAGGTAAACTATATAATAAATTAGAAAGTGATGCAGACCATACAAAATAAAAGCAAAAGTAAGAAAACACAATAAAGAGATTTGTATTTAGTATTTATACAGAATATATAGATTTGTATTTAGCTTGTGATAGGACCAGATTTAGTCCTAGCCAAGCAAAAGAGCATGGGGATTAGAGTGATTGTAGGTAGGTTGCCCTAATTAAATAAAATGGTCAAAATAAGTCTGTAAGACTTGTGCAAAGACTGTAAGGATATGATGGAGTTAGCCAAATGGATGTATGATGTGAGGAAAAGTATTTTAACTAAGGAAAACAGTCAGAGCAAAGGCACAAGGCAAAGCGAAGGCATAAGGGTCAATGCACCCAGAACAGAGGGTGGGGAGGAGGATAAAGTGAGAAGAGATCAGGGAGGCAAAGCCATCCGCAGAGCCTCATAAAGATATTGTATCCATTGTGAAGGCTGTAGCTTTAATTCAATTACCAGAGGGGCTCTTTATCTAGAATTGAATCTGGGCTGAGGCCAGCAAACCAGACAGAAAAAACAAACAAACAAATAACAAAACATACCTGGGTTTTTGGTGGGATATTGACCTGCTGAATCAACCAAACTGTAAGCCTCCCTCTGGTTGCCTCTCTTGTGAAATAATGAATTCCCTCATTGTTTAGGCCAGAGTTAAATTTCTATTCCTTGAAGTTGAGCCTAACCTAACTACAAAAATAATTTAGTCTGAATTAGAGAATTAAAAATGGTTTTTACCAAGAAGTCTTCATTCTAACAAAGAGCAACAAATTCAAATGATTTTTCACTTGAAGAAAACCATGTCATACATAGGAAAAAACAATTTGGCAAAAGCTAATACAAGAGTGTGCTGAATTTATTCCGTGAATAAAGATATTTTTCATATATTCAATAAAATATACTTTCACTTGCCCAAAGAATGAATACAGAATCATAGAATGAGTTGTGGTGTTTTTGATAATTATATTATTTAAAGTCTTAGTTACTTAGATTAGTAGAGGGGGATAAAATCAACTTAAAAATATGATCTTCTGATATCGAAAATGAAAATAATGTAGATTTCTTCTGGGCAACCCTTAGAATAGATTTCTTTTTGTAATTCATATTTCATTTATAAATTCTTTCAAAAATATTCACTGGGTACTTAAAAGTAGAGGCTTGCTTGATGGATTAAATGGTAGGGTGAAAATCAATATATTCTGCTTGTCAATTTCATAGTTATTATTTCATTAATCCTTCATGAATATATTCAAAACACATACATTCATCTTCTATTATGTACTTGAGGCATTTGATTGTGGATGACAGGAAGGAGGCAGGAAGGTGAGGTCAAGGAAAAACTCACATATCCAACAATTTGGCATTAAGTATGTTAATATGGTTAGATGGGATGATGTGTACTAGCATTAGACAAAAAGGTTTAATGAAAAGCTGTTGTTATTAGAAATGCTGATCATTCTTAATGTGCCCTTGCAGTGGGAAACAAGTCATGTCACAGTTGGTCTGGGCTTCTGGCAAATGTACTGAGGAACATAGGTAGGATGAGTCTTTTTCAGCAATAGATTCCATTATTTCAGAACACTGCTATGGGATAATTAACCCATTAAGCCCGGTGCAGCAGAAAAAAGCTTGTGATAGGACCAGATTTAGTCCTAGATCTGCAACTTTAGGGCCTTAGGCAAGTCAGTTAATCACTGAGACAATTTCCTCATCTTAAAAGAGCAGGAATGGGGTGCCTGGGTGGCTCAGTCGGTTAAGTGTCTGCCTTCAGCTGAGGTTATGACCTCCAGATCCTGGGATCAAACCCCCACATGGGGCTCCCTGCTCACCAAGGAGTCAGCTTGTCTCTCCCCTTTGCCTCTCCTCCCACTCATGCTCTCTTTCTCTCTCAGATGAATAAATTCAGTCTTAAAAAAAAAAAAAAAAGAGGGGGAGGTACAAATAACATTTCATGGGATTTTTTTGAGATGATATAATTGAAAGTACTATGTAAACTAGAAAGAAGCCTATACAGATAAGGTGCTATTTAGTATAGCATATATTATCTTTTACCTTGTGCAATTTATTAAGAATTCCCAACTCAGGGGTGCCTGGGTGGCTCAGTTGGTTAAGCGACTGCCTTCGGTTCAGGTCATGATCCTGGAGGTCCAGGATCGAGTCCCACATTGGGCTCCCTGCTCAGCGGGAAGCCTGCTTCTCCTTCTCTCACTCCCCCTGCTTGTGTTCCCTCTCTCGCTGTATTTCTCTCTGTCAAATAAATAAAATCTTAAAAAAAAAAAAAAAGAAGAATTCCCAACTCAGAATATAAACATTAAATTGGTTTAGTTTTCTCTAAAATTTGATTTCAACTCTGCTTTGTTGCAAGTTGATAGACTCATGGATAGAGTCCAAACTTCCCAATTTTCTTCCATTACTGAAAATGTACCAGTTCTCTCTAAAACTGATCGTATTTCTTCCCATAATACCTGGTTGGAGCTATGATACTGGCTGCTTTCATGGAAAAGATGGGGAGCCAGAAGATATTTCATCCCTACTCCCTTTCCAAGACTTAACTCCTTTAGTGGATGGAGCCAGGGTAAGACTGGGAGCGAGAATCATCTCTGATGTGAGCTAGTCTTTGATTGCTGCTAGGAGATGGCTCTGGTCTTCCCTAGCTCACTGTCCCTTTGTGGTGTTGGTGAATTGTGCCTTATGTTAATGTCTGGTTAGGACTGTGTTTACTCTTGTTACAGGATTTTTTCTCCAATGGTGCCCACAGTTCTTTGTCATGTTACTTCAAAAAATGCAAAGGTAGACCAGATAAGAGTGGTGAACAGTAAAGCAAGGTTTATTGAGTGATATCCAAGTGAAAGCACAAGCTCCAGAAGAGGGAGAGGACCTGAGAAGGTCACCACCAGATTCCTAAGTCTAGGGGTTTTTGTGGGCTTGTTAAGGGCTGTTTTAATCTGATTAATCCTCCCTGCATCTGCCATCCAATCAAATGTTTGTTATCTACCCATTACATGGGAAAAGGGTAAAGGGCTCCTTCCAGGGTGATGTAAAATCCTTTGAAGGGTGGTTTCCTCTTAGTGTGGGAACCCCTTGTCCCTGCCTGCCTTTCTTCCATTTACCCTTCATCGCTTTGACCTGGCACTCTTTTCTTTTTTTTAAAATTTTATTTATTTATTTGACAGAGAGATATATCACAGGTAGGCAGAGAGGCAGGCAGAGAGAGGAAGAAGCAGGCTCCCTGCCGAGCAGAGCCCAATATGGGCCTCGATCCCAGGACCCTGAGATCATGACCTGAACCAAAGGCAGAGGCTTAACCCACTGAGCCACCCAGATGCCCTGACCTGGCACTCTTTTTTTTTTTTTTTTTAAGATTTTATTTATTTATTTGAGAGAGAGAGAGTGAATGAGAGAGAACAGGAGAGGGGAGGAAGTCAGAGGGAGAAGCAGACTCCCCACGGAGCTAGGAGCCTGATGTGGGACCCCATCTGGGGACTCCAGGATCACGACCTGAGCTGAAGGCAGTGGCTTAACCAACTGAGCCACCCAGGCACCCCTGACCTGGCACTCTTGATGAAGGAGGAAGCTTTCAGAAAAATATGTTGGCCTTAAGTCTTGACAGCTGCACCAAATCCTCTCCTCTCCCCTTCCTTGGGTTTGATATCTTCTCAGGTGACCTGTGTAATGGTTAATTTATATGTCAGCTTGACTATAACACAGGGTGCCCAGATTAAATATTATGTCAGCAGTTGTCTCTGAGGGTGTTTCTGGATGAAATCAACATTTGGGTCAACAGATTTAATCAGTAGATCACTAAAGTAGATTGTCTTCCCCAGTGTGGCTGGGCAGCATCCAATCTGTTGAGGGATTGAATAGTAAAGTGGAGGAAGGAGAAACTTGTCCTTTTTCCCTGCCCTGCTGTTGAGCTGGGACATCTCATCTTCTCTAGCCCTCAGGCTGGTATTTATACTGTGAGCTCCCCTCATTCTCAGCCCTTCATACTTTGAATTATAAATTCAATTTATAATAACTTTGAATGATACCACCAGCTTTCATGGGTCTCCAGTTTGCAGAAAACAGATTGTGGGACTTCTCAGCCTCCACAACCATGTGAGCCAGTTCCTCAAAACCAGTTGATTTCTGTGTTTCTCTTGATATATACCTTAAAGATATAGATACAGATGATATATGATTTCCTATTATTTCTGTTTCTCTGGAAAACTCTGACTAACAATCTATCACCCATCTTGGCAGCCCTAAAGTTTCATTGTTTCTTTCAATCCCTTTCTCCTACAAGTAATACCATAAGAATTGTCTTTGTACCCTCTTTAAGGGCCATAAGGAGTGTCCAATCTTTCTCTAACCATCCATACATGGCCTTTAGATAGTCTATACTACAGTCCTTTGTCATCCTAATATGGGTTATTTAAGAAGCTGCTTACCTCAGGAATTTCCAAATGAAAAGCAAAGGATAACACCCCCTCATTTTCTGCAAACACTCCTTAAGCTCTCCCACACCTTCCTAATATAGAAGGCAGTAAGTACCAAGGTTGCCAAACCCCAAAGCCTACAGTGTTTCCTTCTTTCATGTACTTCCAATTTCTTCAACTAATTCTTTGAAGCCCCCAGAAATCTTAACATGGCCTGTAGATAAATAGTGCTCATGGCCATAGGTTTGATTCTGTTAGTTTCTAATATGTCCCAGGGAAAGATGTCTGGATAGATATAGATATCTGTTATATGAGTAAGAGAGAGAGAGTGAACGAGAGAGAGATTGGTTTTAAAGAATTTGTTCACGTAGTTAGGATTTGGCAAGTCTAAAACCTGTCGGACAGATCAGTAGGCTGACTGGAAATTCAAGAAAGAGGTGATATTGTATTTGAGTCTCTATCAATCTATTCCAGTAGACTAGGAACTCAGGCAGGATTTTTATTATAGACGAGGCAGAATTCCTTCTTTAGAAAACCTGTTTTTGTTCTTAAGACCTTCAAGTAATTAGATGAGGTTCACTGACATTAGGCGAGTAATCTACTTGATATAAAGTTTACTGATTGTAAAGAGTAATCACACCACGAAATACCTACATAGCAACATGTAGGCTAGTGTCTAACCAATTTGGCACCATAGCCTCGCCAAACTGAAACATAAAAGCATTATTTATAATATGTATCATAGATCTTAATTACTTAGCTTTATATTTAAATGTCTTGTTACGCTGTATATAATTTTCATATTAACCATAAGAGGCCAAACTTCCTTGTTGGCTTCACACGATAGCACAGATGAAGAACTTAAGAGAGATAAGTACCTGAAATCACACAAGCAGGTAGCAGCAAGTAGGGGCTTTAATCCACTTCTTTTGACATCGAAGACCATATTTTCTTCCCTATCATCAGTGCCTTTCAATAAACATTTGATGGTGATTGATTCATCTATTCATCTATTGCCAATATATGTCACTGAGAAAAATAAAAAATATGAAAAAAGAAAAGTGGGTAAGTTAGTAGAAAACTTAGCAAGACTACTTAAAGAGTAGGGGAAAAAGAGAAATTTCATTGACTAGAGGAGTGCTTGGATTTAGCTTAAAATTCTAAAGTTAAAAATTCAAGAAGCTTAACGTAATCTTCTTACATAAAATTCTAAAAATTGAAAGATTTTTTCTAATTATCTTCACATTTCTTACTTAACTTTAAACTGGGTTCCTATCCCTCTCATTTGGGCTTTGTACTCAAAGAGTATATTTACTGAAAAAAGGAAGAATGCTTTCTTGAGGAATGCTTCTCGTGGCTCAGCTAAGTTGAAATTGCTAAAGTGTCCACCTCCCCCATACGTGGGAAATCTAAACGTAAACAACTTCATTTGCTCTGGGAACAATATTACTGAAATTATCTTTATTTCTTATCCTTATTGTTAACTAACTGCTGATCTCTCTAAACCCCTATTATTTGAAGATACCAAATATGCCTTTTTTTTTTTTTTGCCTTTTTGCTTTATTTTAGATTCATGCATATCTCCACCCCTACTTCATTCATTTTTGTTGATGGGGGTGAAACTCTAACTTTTGGTGTTCATTGCCCTCTTTTCTTTGGACTGGTCAGGAGGAAGGGGAACTGCTAATGGCTGTCCTGCTAATTAAAATGATGCCAAGGCAGGAATGCCAAGTAAGATAGCAGCTGGTGAAGATGACTAATGCATGCCCACATTATTACGGCACAAGAACAGAAAAGTCTGCACTGTGAGAGCTACAATCACTGTGATTGTCTCAGTGCTCCAAAAATTGGAAACAAATGACCCGTTAGGCAGACTTCTGGATTCTGGCCTCCTCAGATGTCCCTAAATCACTGCTCATTTCAAGAAAACGTCCCTGGTGGCTCATCTGTAAAAGAAAAACACCAGTGTTTTCAGTTTCAGATGATTGTTTCAATGCCTTCCCAAATGAATCTCCTGACATTCCTGGTTAAAAAATAAATAAATAAAAACATAACAAAGCAGGATCGTTGCCTAAAGACTAATGAGGACTAACATTTCTCAGTGGTTCAAACGCTGTAATGAAATAACCTGATACTCTGCATTAACTCCCTAGGATTTAACAGTCTGAAACTTAGCTCTCCAAGGACTTTATTAATAAGAACCCAGATGATTTTATGTACTAGCCCATGTTAAAGCAGAACTCGCTCACCTCAATTTATAGGAAATGGGTTTCTTTGGTTTATAAAAAAAATTGTTAGAGAAATGAAATACTTAAGATACCTAGGATGTCTGGCCAAATATTTTAAATGTTAAAACATTTCGCAAGATCTTTGTCAAACTAGAATTTTCTTATGTCAAGTTATCTTCCAAATACAATTGGAACTGATGGAGATCCACATATAAAGAATTTATTATCAGAGACAGGACATTATAGGCAACACTTGACTGAGTTTCTGGAACTTTAGGTTCTAATATCAGTTCTACTGTAGATTATGTGTAGTCCTGTACTGATCTTATTATTGAAGAATGTCAGTTTTCTCATTTGCAAATGAGAAAATCCCATAGTGCTCTAGAATTCTGCAGTTGTTAAGGTATAATATTTTACATAACATGAAGCTGTGTAATAATTTTGACCTTTTTTTTTTTTACTATTATTCAGGCTTTGGGGCATTCATTAACTTAACAAATATTTTTTGAACAGCAGAGATAGTGCAACTAAAGATATATTTTATTAATCTTCTTTCATAAATGAATTAAAGTTTTGAGAAAACTGAAAACTTTATCACGACAGAACTAGTATTAAATCCTGACTTTCTCATGTATTAGCTATGGTATATTTAGCAAATTATTAGTAGTTATGATCTTTAGTTTTATAATTTTTAAAAGTGGTAATTAACCAGTATCGGAGATTGCTACGACAACTGCAAAATCTTGACTCCAAAGCATAAACAGTAAAAATAGTTGCTGTCATCAATCATCTCATTTATCTGTCACATCTACAAATTCTCCTTTACTAGTTCCATAAATGCTTGGATCTACCTTACTTAGAGATATGTAATCTACCCTTCACAATAATCCCAAACCCATTTTTGTCCACTGCATTGTCATTTCTGCAAAGTCCTCATGGACAGTAAATCTGAACCAAACTTGTTAACACATAGTCCTTGAATGGAAGACTGGAGAACTGGAAAGCAATAATAAAACACAAGAGGTGACCTGAGAAAGGAAAACCACCCAGAGACTTGTATGAAAAGACTCATACTAACAACTCAAATGTTCATCAAGTGGCGAATGGACAAACAAAATGCAGTATGACCATAAAATAAAATGTGATTTAGAAAGAAAAAGCAACCAACCACTGACACATGCTACAACATGGATAAACCTCAAAGATATTTTGCTAAGTGACAGAAGCCAGACAAAAAAGGCTTCATGGTATATTATTGCATTTATATGAAATACCCAGAAAAAGAACATTTTTAGAGACATAAAGCAGATCAGAAGTTGCCTGGGGCTATGGGGATAGGAGTGGAGATTAACTACAAATGGCTCAAGGGAAATTTTTGAGGTCACAGAAAATTCTAAGACTTGAAAATGAGGCATTGGGATGGAAAGTTCTGCAAAAACACGTTGTTCAATAAGGGAAGCAAAATACAGGACACGCTATGAACAATGTAGGGGGAAATGATGTCTACGTAAATATATATATGTGTGTGCATGCATGCATAATATATATAATTAAGGTATCTTGAGAAGAATGCATAAGAAATCAATAGCAGTATTGTTTCATAGACAAAGAACTGGCTTGTGGGTTTTTTTTTTATATAAAGGTTTTGCTTTTTTTTTTTGACTTTAAATTTATTTTATTTTTTCAAATTCAAGTTTCAAGATTCATTGCCCATTCCCCACACCCAGTACTCCAAGCAATAGGTGCCCCCAGTACCCACCACCAGGCTCTCCCATCCCCCCACCCCCTCCCTCCAAGTCCCTCAGTTTGTTTCTGTGTCCAAAGTCTCTCATGTTTTTGAAAGATTTTATTTCCATTGCACATCCTTCTATAGTTTTAAAAAATTTTATATCACATACATTTAACATATTACTCAATAAATTTGAAATTTTAAAAATCGACTCCTTTTCTGGATAGCATGTAGGTCATGACAGAGCAATATTCCTGCCAAAAACAGCTAGAAGAAATGGAATAAATTATAAAAATCCTATTTTTAAAGAGTACCAGAGAACTGTGGCAACAACAAAGACCAATGAACTAAAATTCCAAGGGGACAAATATTAAAGATGATTTAAAGACTCAGGGAAGCACTTTTATCCCCTAAGGATTTTTGCAGATTATGGGAGCGGGTAGTATGACCCTGGCAGGCGGAAGCTTTCTAGGAAAAGAGAAATGGGCAAAACCTTATGCAATTAGACAGGACTAGAATGACAGCATGGGAGAGGAAGAGTTTCAAATGCACTTTGGTTTCTCTCCAGTGACGTTGCTGAATTCCAAGGCTGGATAAAAGGATAAAGAGCTAGACCAAAATCTCAAAGGCAGAATAAAATCTCATTCCATCTAACTAACAAAGACCAGCTTGGGGAAGAGAGTCCGAGAATAAATCAGATACTCTATCACTTTCTATTGCAATGGTTTTCAAAGTTTGGCTACAGATCAGCAGTGTCAATGTCATCTGAATGCTTGCTCAAAATTTGAATTCTGGGGCCCCACCTAAACCTAACTAGTCAGAAATTTTGAAGAACTCTGGAGTATATCAGTGTCACCTGGAGGGCTTTTTAAAACACAGATTCCTGGGGTGGCTCCAGTCATTAAGAGTCTGCCTTTGGATGAGGTCATTCTCCCAGAGTCCTAGGATCGAACCCTGCAACGGGCTCCCTGCTCTGCAGGAAGGCTGCTTCTCCCTCTCTCACTCCCCCTGCTTGTGTTCCCTCTCTAGCTGTGTTTATCTCTGTCAAATAAATAATAAAAATAAAAATAAAATAAATAAAATAAAATAAAATAAAATAAAATAAAAATAAAATAAAATAAAATAAAATAAAATAAAATAAAATAAAATAAAATAAAATAAAATAAAATAAAAAAATAAAAAATACAGACTCCTGAACCCCAAGCCGAGAGTTTCTGATTTGGTTGGTTTGATATGTCCTCTGAGAATTTGTATTTCTAGCAAGGTCCCAGGTGGTGGTGGTGCTGCTGTTCTGGTAACTACACTTTGAGAACCACTGACCTAAAAGGAATGGTGAATTAAGACAAGGATAAACAATTCTTATTCACCTGTGGGCACATACTGATTATCGGCATTGCTGAAAGCTAATAGCTCAGGCTTCAAATAGCAGGCTTTCCATGGAGTATAAAACAGAAGAGACTTTGTGCAGGGTTAGCATAATAATATTGGAAAGGAAACTCACGGGATCTCAAAAATATGGCTTATATTTTTCCTAAAACTTTTGCCAAATATTGAAGCTGCTTAGGGAATGAAGCTAGAGTTAACCTGAAAACATCTGAAAAGCGGAGTTGCACGTTTGCTAGGCTCCCACATAAAATTTTGAAGCAATATGGCCTAGGTCCAGGGATAATCCAGAGATAATTTGGTAGTCTTACCAAAATTTCACTCAATGCCAAGCCTTGGTTGGATTAATGTGATCAGCGACTTCAATCTATCTGCCTGATGAAAAAATGAGATATACTCTCAGATTGAAAGTATCATCTGGAAATTTTACACTGATTCTATATACAATGACAGGCACATAATAAAGAATAATGAGACATGAGAGCAGGTATGGCCAGTCTCCAAAAGAAAGCAAACAATGGATGCAAACTCATTCATATGAAATTACTATAATTAATTAATGTTATAATGGGAGGGGCAAAGACAGGTAGGTATGATTATAAAGAGGAACACAAGGAATCCTTGTGGATATGGGTTAATTCAGTGGTGAATGCATGAACCTATTCAGGACCTAAAATTGTATAGAACTTAATAAACACCCATATTATGCTCATGCAAATGAGTATAAGTAAAATGATAAATTTTAATAAGATCTGTAGATTGTTATTACTGGTGCATCATGCCAATTAATGTGCTACTTGTGCTATACTATTTGTGATATTATACAATATGTTACCATTGGGGGAGAACTTAGAAAAGTGTGTAAGGATCACTCTGTATTATTTTTCATAATTCTATGTGAATCTATAATTATCTTGATAAAATTTTCAATTACTAAAAAACCTTCCCTTAATTTTATGGCATTGGAGAAGGCAAAATACTTTTTAAATGGAGTATAAACAACACCAACCAAAAAAAAAAACCAAACTATTATACCATAGTTAAATTAAGAACTATTGCTCATCCAAAAAATTAAGATACCAAAAAGGCAAGACACAGAGTGGGAGAAGATATTTGCATTACTTGAATGAGGGCCCCTATTCAGAATAAAACAAACTCTTCTAAGTTAATAAGAAATAGGAAAATAATAGAAAAAATGGGCAAAGTAACTGAACTTTATTAAAAATAATATCCAAATGGGCAAAAGAAGTATAAAACATTTTCAATATTATTAGTCATCAGGAAAATGCAAATTCATCAGGATATGATGTTATTAAATATCCATTAAAAGGACTAAAAGGAAAAATATAGAAAATACCTTGTATTGATGAAGAACAACAAGAATACTCACACTTTACTCATGAGAATGTAAACTGGCAAAACCAGTTTGGAAAACTATTGATTAAAGCTGAAAATATGTACACTTTGTGATTCAAAAATTCTACATCAACATACGTATAACCAAAAAAATATGTACAAAAATATCTGCAGAAGTACTATTTTGATGAGCCCCAAATTGGAAATGACTCATTATCCATTGGTAGAATGGATAAATATGGAATACTATACAGAAATGACAACAAAGAAACTACAAATTCGCAAAAATATGAACCTCACAGTCAAGACACAGAAGACAAATACCAAAGAATACATGCTGTGGATTACATTTGTATAAGTTAAAAATATGCAAAACAAAGTGAAAGAAAATAAAATGAAAAACTCTGCAGTGTTAGAGGTCAGTCTTGGGGATGACTGAACTAGATAAGAAGGAATTTCTGGGCTTCTAATAAAATTCTATTTCCTGATTTGAGTGAGTGCTCATTTCTTTGTAAATATTCATTAAGAGGAAAAGACCTTAAAATAACAGAAAATTTTACCTGCAAATTGTAATCTGTAGAAAAAAGTCAAATGGATAAATACTCTAGAAATGAAAAAAATATAATATCTAAAATCAAGAACTAAGTGAATGAGTTTAATAACAGTGGTGCTGGAGAAGACAGGATTTATGACCTATCAATAGAAAATGCTTAGATTAAAATACATAATGTAAACTGAATGGAAAGACATATACAGGCATAAGTGACATGTGGAAAACCCTCTCAAGCCCTTAAACACATGAAGTCACAGAAGGCAGGAAAGAGTCACAGAGGGGAAGAAAGAGGAAGAAAATGGAGGACAATTTCATTAATATAAGTAATGGCTGAAATTTTTTTAAGTTTATATAACTTACAGAGTTAACATTAAAGACTCATGAAATATACAAAATCTCTATTATAATAAACACAAAGAAAATCATACCTAGATACATCCCTGTTAAACTTCTGAAAACAAAAAAACAAATAGGAAATCTTCAAAGTATACAGAGAAAACAACCATTACCTCTATAGAAGTAATCATATCACTGACACTTGATTTCTTAACAGTATCAGTGGGAGAAAGTGAAATGATTTCTTTAAAACGCTGAAAGAAAATAAATGACAATTCAGAATTCTATACCCTATGAAAGTGTGCTTAAAAATGAAAATAAAATAAATGCATTTTCAGACAGAAGAAAAACAAAACAGAGTATCCAAATGACCAATAACTATACAAAAATGGACTTATCATTAGTTATGAGTCTTCAATAAGTATCACTACACACTCATTGGAATGGATTAAATAGATAAAAAAAAGAAAATCATGCATGTCACAAGGATACAGAGAAACTGGAATTTAAATATACTTTTGATGAGTGTATAAGTTGACCCAAAAATTTGGAAACCTATTTTGAAGTACCTATTAAACCTGTAAATTCACATACTATAGGAACTATCAATTCCGTTGTGTATATATATATACACACACACACACACACATATATATATATGTATAGCAACAGAATTTATCACAGCAGTTCTATATACCTGCACTAAAAACTACATAAATGTCCATAAACAGTTGAATGAATGAACAAATTAGATATATTTACATTAAGGAACACTATTTAGCAACATTTATGAATGAAGTACAACTTCATACACATAAAAGTATGAATGAATCCCACAAATATAATGTTGAACAAAAGAAACCAGACACAAGAATACGTACTGTAAGATTTCATTCACACAGTGTACATACATCTGCAAAACCATCTGTGCTATTTGAAGTCATGATGCGAGACACCTGAGGTTGCGCAACAGTAAAGGTCTTTGGGAAATGCTGGTAATATTCTTATGCAAATGCAATATTCTGTTTTTGTTTTTGTTTTTTTAATATTCTGTTTCTTGATCTGGGTGCTGGCTTTGGGGGAGGTTATAGAAGTCCACCCCAGAATATACTACTTTGGCATTTGGCTATTTTGAACTGAAGACAATCAAGTTCCAGCAAATTCAGGAAGAGCTTTTTACTTCCTCTTTAACTGCCTAAAAGAATTTATAGAGGGAAAGCGTACCAGAAAGTGAACTATTACCAGAGATAACTTTTTACATCCAAAAGACTTAACTGCATGACATGGCAAATATCTGATTACTAAACATCTGTTCTCATTTTCCTGGAAATTGTCTTCCTCCCTTTTGAAGCCCCAGGTTCTTATCCCTTTTCTTAGCTCAGGATAGGATCTACTAAGCCTCAACTGCCTGACTATCTTTGAATATTATATCTTTGTGGGGCTCCTGTACATATAAAATTAAATTTATTTTTCTACCATTAATCTGTTTTATAGCAACAATTATTAGAGCAGCCAAACACCCTAAAAGGAAGGAAAATAAATTTTTTTCCTCCTCTTCTGCTAAATGGATATGGTAAGTTCCAAAAAATGTATTGGGTTGTATAATTATATGAATTTTTAATATGCATATAATACTTCAATAAAGTTAAAACATAATTGAATTTGATATAAAAGTGGTCTTAGTTGTTAATCAATAATGAATAAATAATTGAGAAGTATACTCCATAGACATCATACAATAAAACACAAAAATATCCAGCAATGGCAGAACAACAAATATTAAATGAAAAAGGAGCAACTGATTAAGTGTTTCATTTACCCCTAGTAATTCTCAACATAGAGTATATGTGGGATAATTGTTTCTTTGACTAGTTGTTAAATCAGCTATATCACTTTTGCTATATATTGTGGTTGGAAACTGGAAAACTGAAGAATCTTTGTAGAAGAAAGATCTGAAAAGTAATAGTCATTGAAAGAATTGAGATTTATCTCCATTCCATAAATGGGTAGAGAGCACAATATTTAGGCCCTTATATGAAGAAGGGGGACTACAGTTATTTGAATAAGAAATAATGTGAAATCATCAATGTTTTACTATTTGTGACCCAAATGAGGTAATTTTATGTAATTTATTCTAACAATAGCCAAATCCTAGAGGTTGGTTTAGTATGTTTTACAGGGACTCAACATGCTTATAGAAGTATTCCAATTCTCTTTGAGTTGAAAAAAGATATAGAAAAAGTCTTCCTAAAATTGGGTTCAGACAGTCAGATTATTTCCTTTTGAGACACTGAAGTTCATTATCATAAAATGAGGAAATTACTCTCTTGTTGAAAAAATATAGAATCCGGGGTGCCTAGGTGGCTCCGTTGGTTAAGTGACTGCCTTTGGCTCAGGTCATGATCCCAGAGACCCAGGATCGAGCCCCACATCGGGCTCCCTGCTCAGCGGGAAGCCTGCTTCTCCCTCTTCTCCCTCTCTCACTCCCCCTGCTTGTGTTCCCTCTCTCACTGTGTTTCTGTCAAATAAATAAAATCTTAAAATATATATAGAATCCAATCAAGTCTTGGTTGACTTGTCTTGATAAGCCTTGATTGATGTGGTTCCTCATCATTGTATGTTGGAGTAACTAATCAATACTGGACTATTTCCACTTATTTTGTCTGAAACCCATACAAATCATAATCCCAGTCCCCAGAATCTTCTCCTTTGCTCTTTTTAAGAAAAAATAAATTGAGACAACCTAGACCTCAATTTAGGCCTTCTGATTCTACTTGGGAAGAACAAGTGTGTTCCAACAAGAGGAATTTCAATAACTTGTTGACTTGTGCTTCATTTCACATTGGAGTCTTTTTGGAGTTGTTGAAATATTTATAATTATGCACTACATTAGTCACTGAAGAATGTCTGCATTTCTGTCACACCTAATAGAGTCTGAAGAGTTTAAATCATTTATTTTATTTTTAAGAGACCACACAGCGTGATTTATAAGGAAATAAAATACTTCAGTAATTTAGCTGAACTGTGACTGGAGCTGAACTTGTTATCTGGAGGAGAAATGTGGCCACTGGTTCCTCTGAATTATCTGATTCTTTTTTTTTTTTCTCCAGTAATGTGGTCAGCTTTTCCTAAAGGGCTAGTTTATGTATTGAGGACTCTGCTAGAAATACAATTGGGAAATCTTGCAGAGGACGCTGGTGGGGAGGTGGAGGGAGTAAGGTTTAGAGGAAAATGTATGCAACTCCCAGGACTTAAGGGATAGGCTGCCTTGACACATATTGTTGTTTGTGAGTTAGTTTTTGCCATTTTAAAGTAAAACATAAAAGAGACAATATCTTAATTTTTTTTTCAAAAATAAGCCACAAAAGCATAGTAAAATAAGGAATAAAAAATGAGTTTAAGATCCAGTGGCAAAGATCACTCTGACATGGAAGTAACTGGTAAACAAGCAGATGAAACACAAATGACCAGTAGGTGTCCTGCAGAGCTGTACTCTCAACACTGGGATGCAGAGCAGGGGATATCTAAAATGTTAGAAATTGAGTTTCCTGTCTCTTGCCCATTTTTTGATGTGTTCATCTTCTTTTTGGATGTTGAGTTTGAGTAGTTCTTTATAGATCTTGGATACCAGCCCTTTGTCTGTAGTGTCATTTGCTCCATAGAAGATATACAAATGGCTAACAGACACATGAAAAAATGTTCAGCGTCACTAGCTATCAGGGAAATTCAAATCAAAACCACACTGAGATACCACCTTACACTAGTCAGAATGACCAAAATTAACAAGTCAGTAAACAAGAAGTGTTGGAGACGCTGCGGAGAAAGGGGAACCCTCTTACACTGTTGGTGGGAATGCAAGCTGGTGCAGCCACTTTGGAAAACAATGTGGAGATTCCTTAAAAAATTAAAAATAGAGCTTCCTTATGACCCTGCAATTGCACTACTGGGCATTTACCCCAAAGATACAGATGTAGTGAAAAGAAGGGCCATATGTACCCCAATGTTCATCATAGCAATGGCCACAATCGCCAAACTCTGGAAAGAGCCAAGGTGCCCATCAACAGATGAATGGATAAAGAAGATGTGGTACATATATACAATGGAATACTATGCGTCCATCAGAAAGGATGAATATCCAACTTTTGTTGGACTGGACTGGAAGAGATTATGCTGAGTGAAATAAGCCAAGTAGAAAAGTCAAGAATCACATGGTTTCACTTACTTGCGATGCATAAGGGGTAATGTAGAGGACAGTAGGAAAAGGAAAGTAAATGGGAAGTAGGGTAATCCAGGGAAAGAAATGAAACAACAGAGACTTTGGACACAGAAACAAACTGAGGGACTTGGAGGGAGGGGCGTGGGGGGATGGGAGAGCCTGGTGGTGGGTACTGAGGGCACCTATTGCACAGAGCACTGGGTGTGGGGAATGGGGAATGAATCTTGGAACACTGGAAAATAAAAAACTTAAGTAATAATAAAAAAAGAGAAAGTACTTTGAAAAATGCTGCTCTACGGAAAAAAATAAATAAATAAAAAGAAATTTTAAAATTCAAAAGAAAAAAAAAAGAAATTGAGTTTCCTGATCAAATGACCACAGCAAGAAAATCATAGCCAAAGAAGCCTTTGGGGAAATGCCTCTGGACTCCACTTGAACAGTTAATGCTTGATGGGGAGACTTTAATCAAGCTTAAATACATACAGCTGGGCTCTCTTTGCCTCTCAGAGCTACAACCATTATGCCTACTACTGTTGCCAAGAGAAATTGCCAGTGGTTTCTTTGATTAACTACTGGCTTGGACTATCTATATACTAACTCCCTCCATTAGAATGGCTGGGTAAGGGCTCATTATTTTGTAATTAAATAAAGGCCATGATTATAATAAAAAAATACTGTCTAGAGATAAGAAAGCTTTCTATAACTGAGAAATTATTTTATTTTCATAAGCATCATTTTTGGTTTTGTATTCTAAAATATATAGATATCTATTTCTACATCTTTTTCTAGGCATAGCATCAAGTGACCATTTTCTTAAACCATACACATTTTACATAGTAAAGAATTAACTTCTTCACCTCCAACTTTTCTACACAAGACTAAGCCTGAACCTTCCCACTTCAAATTATTCACTGGTGAAAGGGTTCAGAACACACTACTCCAAAATATGTCACTGAGGAATAGAATTATTTTGAGCGGAAGGCAAATAAGACCCAGTAGACTAATGAAAAGTTCTTCCTCTTCCTCTTAACTACGTAAAAGAAAGTATATTTCTTCATTTGGGAGGAACATCTACATTTATAAAAAAAATTGTGGGGCGCCTGGGTGGCTCAGTTGGTTAAGCAACTACCTTCGACTCAGGTCATGATCCCGGAGACCCGGGATCAAGTCCCACATCGGGCTCCCTGCTCAGCGGGAAGCCTGTTTCTCCCTCTCTCATTCCCCCTGCTTGCGTTCCCTATCTGGCTGTGTTTCTCTCTGTCAAATAAATAAAATCTTTAAAAAAAAAAAAATGTGAGAAAGTGGGCTGGTCCAGAGCTGAGTTTTACCAGAGATTACTCTTGCACCAGAGAGATTTTTCTGCATGGCGAGTAACTTTTGTTTAGCAAATATTTTTTCCTCTCACCTTTCCTTAAATTGCTTCCCCTTCCCCACCCCTCAGAAGCTCCATACTCCCATTCCATCCGCCCCCCCTTCTTTGCCCCGTGTCTCAGGATGGTATTTACATCTCAGTCATCTGGCCATCTCTGAGATTTATCTTTATGGCATCTCAAGCATATGTATGTAAGTTAAGGTCCCCCCTGCTCCGTTAATCTGTTTTAGATCAATTGAGTTCTTAAACCAGCCACAGAACTGAGAAGGGTATAAGGGAAAAATTTTCCTCCCCTGCAGTTCAAAAAGAGAATTCTTGTTGCTATAGTCACAACTACCCCATGTACACATAGAACCAGAGAAACCTGAGGCATGAGAAAGTATTATTTGAATACACTAAGTATCTTTTTAGTACTTTAGTAGCTGTTGAAGAGACAAGCTAACCAACTGAGTAAGTGGTCATCCTCTCCTGTTTACAGATAAATTTATCAAAATGTAGTTCTATTTTTTTTTACATTGTCACATATCATCCTTTATTCTTTCTTGGAATATTGCCTAAATTAAATTCTTACAGCTTAGAATGAAAATATTTCTTATTTTAGCTCTTTAAGCCCTTTCTCCATCACTTCTCATTGGGGTTTGTATTAGTTTTCTAGGGCTATTGCAACAAATTACCACAAACTAGGTGGTTTACAACAGAAATTTATTCTTTCCCAGGTCTGGAGGTTGGAAGTCTGAAACCAAGGTCCAGTAGAGCCATGCTCTAGAAGTGTCCTTCCTTGCTTCTCTACCTTTTAGTAGTTTCAGGATTCCTTCCCTTACGACTGCCTAACTCCAGTCTCTGCCTTCATTTTCACATGGCCTTCTCTGTGTCTGGGTCTTCTATCTATTGTCACACTCTTCATAGGATAAGGGCCTGACCTGAGTAATCCAGGATGATCTCTTCTGAAGATCCTTAATTTTACATTTGCATTGACCCTTTTTCCAAATAAAGGGACATTCACAAGGTCTGGGTATTAGGACATGGACATACGTTTTGGGGGGACATCGTTTAATCCACTACATGGTATAATGATGGAGGATATTTAATATTACCTGCCAGAAGTACAGACCAAAGAAAAGGAGACTGAGGAAATGTAAGAAGAGCATAACAAAACTGATTAGGCAATATAGTTTCACGAAGGAAGCATCCTGTTGATTATAAGTGGTAGTCATTGGGAATCTAAAATATACAAGTCATATATTAGGTGCTATTGCCCTCAAGAAGCTGATAGCTTAAGGGACAGAACTCAAAATACCATGATTTACTCAAAGTATGACTTTGTTTCAAGTTTATTCTTTCAGGTTTCAGTTTTCCTTTTGGCAAGTATGACCATCAATTATTTCCCTCTCAGAAAAATTTAAACACTAATTAAACTAGTGGGCAGCCTTGCAAGCTCAAATTCATCCCATCTTCATTTGAAGGTCTCCTTCACAGAAGTGCATCAAAGGTCCGAGAGTCCTTTCAGCTATCTTAGAGAAATAATTACAGTCAAAATGATTAATCCTTGATTTTTCAGTCAACAACATTAATATTTCAAGCTAAACCATCTTGAAGATAAATTATCCATAGCGTTATTAATTATAAGATTTCTTGACAGCACAAATCGAGTGCTTCATAAAATCATTTAGGTCTACTTATTTCAAAACCTACTTACTGCAAAATGTCAGGGAAATGCAGCATTCTCTAACTAATCTTGTTTTAAAGAATAAATAAGGGGGAGTGTCAAGATGGCGGAAGGCCAGGTGACCGCATTTCAGGGAGTTCCCTGAAGAGAGCTGAATTCCAACAAAAAAACCACTACAAGACCACCGTGAACACCC
>PITA01020634.1:0-34318 GCA_004023965.1 Spilogale gracilis | reverse complement strand
GGCAGTAACCTCTTTGACATCGGCCACAGCAACTTCTTTCAAGACACGTCTCCAAAGGCAAAGGAGACAAAAGCGAAAATGAACTTCTGGGACTTCATCAAAATAAAAAGCTTCTGTACAGCAAAGGAAACAGTCAACAAAACAAAGAGGCAACCCACAGAATGGGAGAAGATATTTGAAAATGACACTACAGACAAAGAGCTGGTATCCAAGATCTATAAAGAACTACTCAAACTCCAAAAGAAGATGAACACATCAAAAAATGGGCAAGAGACATGAAGAGGCACTTCTCCATAGAAGATATACAAATGGGGGCGCCTGGGTGGCTCAGTTGGTTAAGCAACTGCCTTCAGCTCAGGTCATGATCCCGGAGACCCAGGATCGAGTCCCATATCGGGCTCCCTGCTCGGCAGGAAGCCTGCTTCTCCCTCTCTCACTCCCCCTGCTTGTGTTCCCTCTCTGGCTGTGTTTCTCTCTGTCAAATAAATAAAATCTTAAAAAAAAAAAAATGATATACAAGTGGCTAACAGACACATGAAAAAATGTTCAGCGTCACTAGCTATCAGGGAAATTCAAATCAAAACCACACTGAGATACCACCTTATACCAGTCAGAATGGCCAAAATTAACAAGTCAGGAAACAACAGGTGTTGGAGAGGCTGTGGAGAAAGGGGAACTCTCTTACACTGTTGGTGGGAATGCAAGCTGGTGCAGCTGCTTTGGAAAACAGTGTGGAGATTCCTTAAAAAATTAAAAATAGGGCGCCTGGGTGGCTCAGTTAATTAAGTGACTGCCTTCGGCTCAGGTCATGATCCCGGAGATCCGGGATCGGGTCCCACCTCGGGCTCCCTGCTCGGTGGGAAGCCTGTTTCTCCCTCTCACTCCCCCTCTTGTGTTCCCTCTCTGGCTGTGTTTCTCTCTGTCAAATAAATAAAATCTTAAAAAAAAAAAGTTAAAAAAAAAAAAAAGTCGATGGATAACTCTGGATATACTGCATTTAGATGCTACAGGACAATGAAGAAGAGCTCTTGACAGGAAGGAGTATTTTTGCACAGCAAAATAGTAACTTTCTCAACATTCATAATCTCCAGTTAAGTGATAAATGCAAAACTGCTATTGGCTTCTTAATTTTTCATACAACATTCATTTTTCTAAAAGCTCAGTCTGGAACAAAACCCAATACTTACTGGCTCCAAATATTTGAGTTAAAATACTTTTTTGATGGCTACAGTCAATGTTGTAGGGAGTCTCGCCTGCTTTGTTGGGCCTATAAAGTAACCTCCCATCTTTGGGATTTCTTAAAAGGAGTTCAGCCAGTTTCCGACTTCTCCCACGAATAGCAATATGCAAAGGAGTGTCTCCTTTCTGTAAGATAGACAGGAAATTGGAACTTTCATATACTTCACATGCAGTACATACAGAGTAACAATTTTCATGTTTCTGTAAGATAATTAAAAATCTGAACTTTCCATATTTTTCATCTACAGTAAATAATCTGAATTTTTATTTCTATCTTCTCTGTAATTTTTTTCTCAAGTTCCTCACCTAGCTTTTCTTGGGTATTATTTATCCCACAGCCCTCTAGAATTAAAGTCATTCTTCTTCCCTCCCCTCAACTCACTGAAAGGAAAAACAGGCTTTCTCCCTGGAGCACCTCCCAGGCCATGGACCTCCCTTTATCCATCATCCAAGTATGTATATGTATCATCTATGATGTCCCTCCACTTTCTTCAACTAATTTTAAATTCAATGGTACAACTTTCTTCTTCATTCTAGAAAGCGTCACAACCCATACTGATATCCTCATCTAGCATGGGTGATCTCCTCTGCTCCCATGCCCTTTGCCAACCAGCTACCCATATGAAGCCCTTAAACTTCGTTCTACACTTCTCTCCTTGGAGTCCTTCATATCATATCTATCCATTCCTGGCCAGTACAACCTCTTCTGCCCTCCTCACCTTTCACTTCTCCCTTCAACAACCCACCTTCTTTCCTTATTAGAATCCCCAATCACATTAGTATTCACATCCAATATTAATGGAAAGATGTAGAAACAAACAAAAATAGGTCTGCAATGTGTTCTCCCACTTTTTACTTCACAAATACCTTTCTTGAAGACAATGACCTATAAAAAGTTAACAAATTAAGTTTCTTAGGTCTCATCTACCCTGATCTCTCCATAACACTAAATGAAAATGACCTGCAGTATTCTTCCTATAGCTTCAGTGGCACAACCTTATCTTGATTTTGACTTTGCTCTTCTGCTTTGGGTCTACTTCTTCCTCTTCTAGATTTTCTTCCACATCCTAAACACATGGCACAATAACTATGTACTGAGTTCATTCTATGTAAGGCACTGTGCTGGATGCATAAAGATGGAAGACATAAACATAAAGATGGAAGACAAAACAGTCTTTGACCTTAAACAGCTTACAGTTTAAGAAATTAAACATGCAAATTATAAAACAAAGTAGAATGTGACATGTGCCATTAGAAAAGTAAAGTTCTGACTTCAGCTTTCATCTTTCCTCCCACTGATGACCTCAGTCACACGAATGCAAGCCTTAACTCTCAGTAACTAAGTGCCAAATTCTCATCACTAGGCTTGATTTCTTGCCTAAATTCTAGTCCCACACTTCCTAATGCCTCCTGAATGTCATCAGCATTCAAACAAAACACATCTAAACCAGATTTCATCATTTTATTACCCCACCTGAACCGTATCTCTTAACCCCAAACCTGTGAGTAGGCAGAAACATCATCTGCGGCATTTCTGCCCGACACGAGGTTTCTGGAAGACGTTAACACACTCAGCCAGTGTGCAGAACTGAGATCTGGGAGAGGGTAGGTGTAAATAGCATTAATCTTCATTCTAAAATGTATCTGTATGAAATCCTCGATGAAGAGCCAGGATCAAGACAAGGCTTTTACCGGTTTGTATTCCAAATTCTACCATGACAGCACCTTACTCATCCTCATAAGTATGTGTTGAATGAATCAACAAATGCTCCAAGTATCATGTATGCTTGTCAACAAGTATGTGCTGACTTGAGACAAAGCAATACACAAAAGGATATGGAGACAAAAAAGTCCAGGAAATTTATTAATGAGTATGAAACAAATATTTATAAAATGGCATGTTACCGAATTAATGAGGCCATGTAGAATTTTAAAGGGCACCTAGTCCAGTGGTTTCTTACTGCAGATTAGGAGACCAGGGCCAGAAATGAGTCAACGGCAAAATGAAAAAAAACAGGCAATGCAGGAAGTTTTCTATAAAACCAAATATATTCAACTGCAAAATCTCTTGACTAGTTTCCTTTCTTTTATATGAAATTATATACAAACATGGTACTAATAGGTGGAAAATTTTTTTGTTGTTTTTTTCTTAAACAATATTGTTTCTTGATAAATGCAAATACATAATGATTCTGTGGTCTTTTTCGTTTAATTGTCTCATAAATAATAGAAGGATAAACTTCAATCCATTATTGATTAGAAGAGCCCAAATCTTATCATATGTTTAGATGGAAAAATTTATATTTCTTACTTCATATGTTAATCAAGTCATATGGGAGAAAATCAATTGGAAGTAGAAAAAGAATTGTTTAAAATGAAAATGAACTCAAGCCATAAATCAATTCTACATGAAGTATTAAGCAATTGAGAGTTAAATTTACTATGGAAAATAAACATTTCTCTAAGGGGATTATGGCAAAGACATGGCAGAACATTTTATCTCCTGCTAATGGATATTAATGCTAGTCTGCCCTGAGTCTATCTTTTCCAGCCCCTTGGATTCTTTCCTCCTGTTTGTCTGCAACAAGCTCTGCATCTGATGACGTCCTTGTACGGTGCTCAATGGCAGCTTGCCATAACTGGTATGAGTAACAGAAGGAAAATCCGATGCAGCCTCTTTAATAGCATCCTAAGCCTGCCCACTCCTGAGCACGTTATAAGAACAGCCAAGAAGATACCACAGGACCAAAATCCCACACAGAGAGCCCCAGCAAGTAATCTCTCCCTCCACAAAATAAATCCAGACTCCCTTAGGTCCAGCAAATATACAGGTCAGTCTACCAACAGCCTTCCAAAAACTGTTCTCTCTGCACAGATGTTTTACCTTATCAACAGCAGATACTTTAGCTCCTTTGTCTAGCAGCAGCTCTACTACTTCAATATTTCTCATCTTGGTAGCCTTTATAAGTGGTGTTTCACCATCCTATGGGCACAGATAAGAAGGTTTGCCAGATTAACAGCTTTACTCATAAACACTTGAAGTCACATCAATGCACATGTAAGAATTCAAATATCTGACTCAGGCACAAGTCTATAATTGAAAATGTTCTCAAGAAAACGCAGCATAAAAACTAATAAGAAAATGCTTTTCCTTTCCCAATCATTTGTATCAAAATAATTTTATATCACTCAGCCAAGAATGGATACACCTAGCTACTTATCAGCCATTTCTGGCAACAGTCCCCTGTCCCTCACTGATTTGGCCATTCCCCAGGTTCTACCATTGGCATGTGGGACAGCCCCTCCAGAGACTACTTCCCATTCACACCACTTCCCACCAACCAACCCACAGCTTGTCCAGTCAACGTCTAGGCATGCCAGTGCCTAGATTTTTCAGAGATCTTCACGAACATCACTTCAGTGCTCTGTGCACCTAAGGACCTGTATTTAACAGGGAAAACAATCTGATACAAAAAGTGTGCCTCTGGGGGCGCCTGGGTGGCTCAGTCCTTAAGCGTCTGCCTTCGGCTCAGGTCATGGTCCTGGAGTCCAGGGATGGAGTCCCGCATTGGGCTCCCTGCTAGGCAGGAAGCCTGCTTCTCCCTCTCTCTCTCTCCCTGCTTGTGTTCCCTCTCTAGCTGTGTTTCTCTCTGTCAAATAAATAAGATCTTTAAAAAAAAAAAAAAAAAAAGTGTGTCTGGGGGGGAGGGGGAAGTGTGCTTCTGGAAAACTTCAAAGTTCATGACTGCTTTTCAAAATCAAATTAATGGATATAGGAAGAGACCATAGTTCAGCATTGAATTAGGAGACAGAAACCTGGTCAGAACCCGCAGATGGTCACAGTGGCTGACACATCGGTTTAAAAAAAAAAATTATTATCAAGGAGCCACCCGCACACCAGAATGTATCCCAGGAAACTTTCTGCCCTAGGGCACTAGGGCTACCATAGTATAGAAGGATGCTGGTCCCAATCTCTACCAGATAAAATAGGAGTATCTTATGGGTAACTCCACAAATTTATTTATTCATTAAGAATTCCTGCCAATTCAATCCAAATATATTCATTCCAAATCCATTTTCCCCACAGAAAACTATTACACGTAAGGCCAAATACAATCATTAAAGTCTTATATAAGTTTTATATTTTTCACATGATTTGAGCAAAACAGACTATTTCTGATGGGTTTGGGGAACCAAGAACCACTCACATTGGTCTTTTAAAAGGAACTGTGCTCTGCATTCCAAATAAAAGCATAAAAGTATTCTGAAAAAATGACCTGTCCACGACTTGAGTAGCTGACATTGCATTTTCTGAAAGTATTTATTTACAGTAACAAATTACATACTCTCTTTTCCTGTGAATAAGTAACTTCTGAAAGGATACAAAAATATTCCCCAATTTAACAGATTATAACCAGCAAAATCAGTATAATTATAATATCAAACAAAAAACGACTGAACAAAATGGGCAGTACTAATATGCGGCACTGGCTATTGCTAGGAAAACAGAAATGTCCTTGATACCTTTGTGCATATCTCAGTGTCAGGATTGCACTGTAAGATATCTCTCACCATTGTTGCATTTCCTTTCTCTACAGCCCAATACAAAGCAGTTTTGTTGTCCTATATAATAGAAACAAAATCAACAATCACTTCATTTAAAATACAATATTGGAAACTGTTATTTGTAAACATAAAAAATCATTTTTAAAATTTCTGTCAGAAAGCATTAATAGATCTTACCAACAAACAGGAAATAGTATTAACCCTTATACTATCTTGGATTTACTCTTCGAAAATTCTTTACAAAAGAAGCCTAAGAAAACATATTACTTGATGTATAAAGCAGCACCCCCACATACTTGATAAGGTAAAGTACGCTTTTGTTAATGTGGTCAGATTTCTGGGCCATGCACCAGAAGTTGAACAAGTCAAATATTCTGACCCTTGGCTTTTCATTTGCCCAATCTTTCCAAAAGATATACATGGGAATGCACTATACAAACAGAAGGTAAACTGTTTTTACTATGTTTTGCTTTCTTAATCCCCAACCACCCTGCACTCATGAACCAATCCTGATCTGATCCTTTAAAATCCCATCTAGTTCAAAAACCAAAAACAGGGGCGCCTGGGTGGCTCAGTTGGTTAAGCGACTGCCTTCGGCTCAGGTCATGATTCCGGAGACCCGAGATCGAGTCCCACATCGGGCTCCCTGCTCAGCGGGAAGCCTGCTGCTCCCTCTCTCACTCCCCCTGCTTGTGCTCCCTATCTCGCTGTGTTTCTCTCTGTCAAATAAATAAAATCTTAAAAAAAAAAAAAAAAAAAAAAAAAAAAAAAAAAAAAAAAAAAAAAAAAAAAAAAAAAAAAAAAAAAAAAAAAAAAAAAAAAAAAAAAAAAAAAAAAACCAAAAACAGATCCAATAGACCCTGAAAGGAGAGCTAGAGAACAAAATAAAGTGACTAAAATGTAGGAAACCAGAACTGACAGACAAAAAGGAATTAGGTAAACTCTAAATAGGGGATCCAGTAACTATCTTTTAGTGAAATTACTATTTTTTTCACCAAAGACAATCACTGACTTTCTGGGGCTGCCACATTAAGTCTCCCACACCAAATTTTCCCTGGTGGAGTTCCCCACCTTAACACCATGCAGTAGTTTCCCAATGTTCCTAGCCTGGCCCTCAGACCTCTCCAGCCCTGCCTCCTTCTATTTCCACCTCTGTCTCCCACACCATGCTCCCTGCTGGCCCCCCACCAGCCTGACCTTTTCACCAGTAAAAGAGTACACAGTCTTTCATTTGTCTGTTTTCTTGAATTTCCTCCTCCTGTTATTCTACTATCCTTGCCTAAAATACTAGCCTTCCTTTTCTCTACCTATCTCAATCCAACCCATCTTTCAAACTTTGCTCAAATTCTACCTTCTCTCAAGAGCCTTCCTTAAGGGGCACCTGGGTGACTCAGTCATTGAGTTTCTCAGGTAATGATCCCAGGGTCCTGGGATCGAGTCCCACATCAGGCTCCCTGCTCAGTGAGAAGCCAACTTCTCCCTCTTCCACTCGCCCTGCTTGTGTTCCCTCTCCCCTCTCTCACTGCGTCTCTCTGTCAAATAAGTAAAATCTTTAAAAACAACAACAGGGGCACCTGGGTGGCTTAGTGGTTAAAACCTCTGCCTTCGGCTCATATCATGATCTTAGGGTCCTGGGAGGGAGGCCCACATCAGGCTCTCTGCTCAGCAGGGAGCCTGCTTCCTCCTCTCTCTCTGCCTGCCTCTCTGCCTACTTGTGATCTCTCTCTGCCAAATAAATAAATAAAATCTTTAAAAATAAATAAAAAAATAAATAAAAATAAAAACAACAACAACAAACCTTCCTTAATGCCTTCTTTTCCCACCTCAAGACTCTTACATTGGGAAGTCACTAAGCAATCAATCATATACCATCTCATATGAAAAGGCATCATTTTGTATGCTTATGTAAAAACACAAATATAAACACAAAACAAAGTAAAACCTCCCTAACTAAAATACACATTTCTTACAGGCGAGGGTTTCATGTTAAGTCCCACATAGCATTTGGGAAAATATTTATCAGTTTAATTCAAAAAGAGATTTGGATACAAGCTAAATTCAAGGGAAAACTAAGAAATGTAGGCTGTCCAACAACAAAATGGACTATTACATAGATTATTTTTTTAGCCTAAAGCTATTGAAATATTGGATTCATTCAGAAGTTTAGGAGAGGTTTACCTAACTTTAGTAAGCTGTGAGCTATGACTGCTTTAAGCAAGGTCCATGGGCATTATCAAGGTGTCCTAAGAAAAGTAAGCAGAATCGGAAAGAAGGAGAAGAAAGATAAAACAGCAGTAATGGAAGAAAAACATGGACAAAGAAGACAAAACAGAGAGAAAATACTAAAGAAAATAAATAAATTGGATACATTCAAAGTATCAACAACTGTCTCAGTAGCATAAACTACTCATTTCAGGACTGAATATATTTATATGCTAGTAAGAGAAGTGTATTTGAAAACTATGAGTCTTGAACATGCTCTAATGTCATCTAATAAGACATTAATAGAGAAATTCTGTAATAATGGCAGTGAAAATTCATACAGGCATCCATTAAATAAATTAGGATCTACTAACTCATCTTCAGAGAACAACCAGAAAAATGGCATTGTCATCAGTCAACATGTACAACTGACCATGCACAAAGATGACAATAGCACAAGACTCATACACACCTGTCCTCTAATGTCTATATCAGCGTATTTCTGGAGAAGTGCGCGGACAATTTCCACATGACCGCCTCTGACAGCACCAATCAACACAGTGTCCCCACTCTAAAAAGACAAAAGGGAAAAAAAGGTAAACTGATAATAACAAATAAACACTGTTTTGAAGTTAATCATATATTAATAGATATTTCTCTGCAAATTTCTTGGGGAAAAGAGTATCTCAAAATAAGAAAAAAGTTTTAGTTAACTAACATTAATACTAGACATTAATAGCCCTAGAATAAGAGATAGGCTATATCTCAAAATGAGGACTCTGAAATTCCATGGCAAAAGTTTAGAAAGATGAGTTATCCAGAACAATAAGCCATACTATTTGAAGGTAACCGACCTCCCACTATAAATGTAAATTAAATTAAATGACACCAGAGCTGTGAATGAACCAAATGGCTATTCGAAATAACATAATACAAAACCAATGGAATCATGCTATCTGACAAAAGCCATGTATTGTAAAAAAAAGGAGCTGTAGGGCTAGGGCTGTCAGTTGAGTTTATAACCACATTTCATTAAGGAGAGGGTAGTTCCCAGACCAGTATCCATAGTCTAGGCAATCTGGCATTACAAGCTAACAGTGGGTACGACTGACTCATTCCCCAAGAGAAGGATTAGATGAAGTTTGTTACCTCATAAAGACATCTCTTTGCCCTAAAATTATATTTACCAAGTAGCAATCATTATTAATTATACCATCCTACTATTTCAAATGTAAATGGACATAACTTTTTTTCCCCTCTAAATTACAAATCAGTTGTAGGAATTTGAGTTGGGTAACTCCACAAGCTATGGCTCATCTCAAACCTTAGTGGGCCTCAATGGGTTATAAATCAAAATGCAAGTCCTTGAGGATTACTGAATTTAGCACCCTGTGTGGTGTCTTAACTACAACACTAAAAGCAGAAATAAACCCAAAGCAAATCAATTTTAACTGAGAATGTTAGCATTAAACTGGTATCAGAGTAGTAAGTTAATAAAATGTTACAAATATATCATTGTTTACTCCATGCCATGGACCATTCTAGGTGCTGGGAAATAAGACAGACAAGTTCTCAGCTCTAGAAGAACTGACAGTCTAGAGGAGACAGACAACAATAAATACAAACAAAAAATTAGACAAACGGCATGCAAATAGATTAAAATATAGTGATGTCATAGAAAGTGACTGAACAGTGACTTTTGTTTGGGTTACTGGAGATCTTTCTGAGGAGCTCATATTTAAGCTGAGGTCAGAATGACAAGGAGGAGACAGCTACATAGTGATCATGAAGATCAGCATTCCCAACAGAGTATAGCTGGTGCTGAGGCCCCAAAGCAGCAACAAGATCATTATGTTCTAGAAAGGAAAAAAGTTAATATGGCGGCAACCTATCAAAACAAGGGGAAGAGAAGTAGACAGATACAGGATGTGTTCTGGAGGCAGAGCCAACGGGACCTGCTGAAGAATTAGATGTGGTAGGTGGGGAAGAAAAATCAAGGTTAATGTGTAGAACCTGGGGCTTTAACAACAGGATGAACGGTGATGTCATTCACTCAAGATGGTGAAAAGTGAAGGAAAAGCAGGGCTGGGATGAACCAAACAAGAAAGACACCTGTTTCACTGTAACTTTCAAAGCCCAGCAGACACTCAAGCAGACAGTTCAAGTAAAGTTGGAAATACAAGTATAGAGTTGTGAAAAAGGATTAGAGCAAGAGGTACAATTCCGAAAATTTGAAGTGTAGCTGAAGTCTTAGGAAAGTGAATAACACCAGCCGTGAACAACACTACAGTTACAGATATCAAGGACAGTTACAGATAAACAGTACATGTGACATTGTCAGAAACACTATTATTTGACAAAGATTAAAAAGAACACCCTTCATAAAGATCAAATACATTGTAACTTCTTAGTTTTAGATACAGAAATAAAACTTATCTTTTATTAAAACAAATGTATGGCATGCATGAAGAATCCTGAAAGGTAGGAGAAGTTAAGGTAGTCTTTCATCATGTTACCACTAGAAAACGAAGCTCAAATAGGTAACCTACCCTATCAGGTATGTTCACATATGTTCCAGCATCGAGGAGATCCTGTACAATCTCTGTATGTCCCTCCTTTGATGCAATCATCAAAGCTGTATTTCCATCCTTATCTGTTAAATTTACATTTGGATTCCTTTTCAAAATTTCTTTTACTGACTGTGTGTAGCCTCCTTTTACTGCCACAATCAGTGCAGTCATTGAATTCTAAAAAGCAAAACAAGCCCAAGAAATCAGTATAATCTAGAAAATACATGATTTATGCCAGTCATTAAACTGATGTTTTCAACAAGGCAGTCTATTATTAAGTGATTTTTTTTTTAATCATGAAATGCCAAATAACCAGTCACATACCAAAACCAGCTAGGAAGTCTATTTTGTTTCTGAAAATACATTAATTTTTTTTTAGATTTTACTTCTTTATTTGACAGAGAGAAACCCAGCTAGAGAGGGAACACAAGCAGGGAGTGAGAGAGGGAGAAGCAGGTTTTCCGCCGAGCAGGAAGCCTGATGTGGGGCTCAATCCTGGGTCTCCAGGATCAAGACCTGAGCCGAAAGTAGTCGCTTAACCAACTGAGCCACCCAGGCGCCCCAAATACATTAATTTTCTTGAGTCAACAGGGCAGTTATGACATTCAACTCTTCAAATGATAATCTGAAACTGGATCCACTGACAGTAAACAGACCCTCTCACTAATATGAGATGAGATGAGATGATTCAAAATGAAACACATTCTAAATTAAATAATCCAAAATGAGGTCAATCAGGCTTCAAACAAAGAATCACTTATAATAAGTATCTGTGGGAAAAACTGAAGTAAAACAATGAATTAATAGCTATAGGATACTTCAATAAAGAATAATCTATTCTTCTGTCTTACACAGTGATCTAGAAACTACATTTTCAAAAATGATCTCATTTTTAGTGGTTCTTTTAAAAGCTGCACATTTGGGGCACTTGGGTGGCTCAGTTGGCTATGTAGCCAACTCTTTGATTTCAGCTCAGGTCATGGTCTTGGGATCCTGGGATTAAGCCCCATTATCAGGCTCTGCAGTCATCAGGGAGTCTGCTTGAGGAATTTTTTTTCCTCTCTCTCTCCCCCTACTTGCATGCTCTCACTCTAAAATAAATAAAAATAAATCTTTAAAAAAATAAAAGGGGCACATCTAATTTATAATGATAAATTACCTAATAGAAGAACCTGACTCATTACCAAAAGAAGTATTAAAGTTGTTTCCTAAGAAACTGATCTGTTGAGATATCATATACTTTCCTTATTGAAATATTCCAGTCATTAGCTCAGCCCCCAAAACTGAGTCATAATTCTCTCACATATTAAAATTATATAACCTTTAAAATCCTGAGAGAGTCAAAAATCATAGAAATAAGCCATTTATCCTCTTGATAAACTGTCCTGAGAAAAGGGAAGTGAAAGGTATGAATTTCATGGCTGTCTAAGAATCATAGTCTTCCTCTACATAGCACTAAAAATATTATATACTCCATAAAGGTCAGCAATGGATAGCTTCTGCCCATATGGAAAATAGGAGGAACTGGTTGGTGTTAAGCCAAGTATGATTTAGAGTTCACTTTCATTACAATGCAGCCAAAAATTTGGTAGTATCCTTTCTCAACTTTATTATCCATCTCACATAATACTTAATTATATGAAGAATACTCTGTATTAATCATTTCTTGTGCATAAATATCATTTCCTTTAAATATTATTTCAAAAATTCAAGGGAAAAGCCATCTGTTAGGCTCTCCAATACGGCCAGCACATTTGGCACAGGGCTGTGACCTGCTGTGCTCAATAAGGAATTAATAACTGCTACTTGGTAGGATGTATTGAACCAATTTTTAAGCTTTCTAGGTTTTGACTGCTGATTTTTGAAATTTTTAAATCTATTAGAGGAGAAAATAAGTCACAGTTAAAAATATCCAAAAAATTGGGGCGCCTGGGTGGCTCAGTTGGTTAAGCGACTGCCTGCGGCTCAGGTCATGATCCCGGAGACCCGAGATCGAGTCCCACATCAGGCTCCCTGCTCGGCGGGAAGCCTGCTTCTCCCTCTCACTCCCCCTGCTTGTGTTCCCTCTCTGGCTGTGTTTCTCTCTGTCAAATAAATAAAATCTTAAAAAAAAAAAAATCCAAAAAATTATAATATTATTTTAAAATCTTAAGGAAAAGGTATTTTAACAGAGCAAAAAATTTTCCCATAATAGTATTTCAAATTTGATTTAAAGAGTATTTCAATACTGACTCAATCAATCATAAGATTACGGTAAGATGTTCTTTACACTTTTTGCCTCCCAAAATTTATAGGCATTAGCAATAGATCCTTACAAGTATATATTTATAGTACATACTATCTAGAATATATTTGTCAGGATAATAGAAAGAAAACGCTTGTTTTTTTAAGTATCACTTAAGAACTATAGGGAAAATTTTCTAGACATATACTGAGAAAGAATATACTCTCCCTTAAAACTAAAAGCATATCTCTATTACCAAGGTTTATTAAATAGATAAGATACTTACAGCTCCTTCTTGATCAACATCAGCTCCCATGGCCAATAAGTGTTTAACACACTCCAAATGACCCTTCCGGGCAGCCCAAACAAGAGGGGTGGTTCCATACTATAAAAATATAATAATATATGTAAAAATATCATCAGAACTGTAGTGAAAGAAACTTTCTCAACACAAATTTTAATAAATACCATATTAAGTATTCTTAAGTAACTCTTTATACTTTTTATAATTTTAATCCTAGATAAGCCATATTTTCCGCAGTTTCTTTCTCCTGAAGAGATGATTAACCACTATATGAAACTTCTTTTAACCAACTTTAACTATAATTAGTGACGATTTTTCCATCATAAAGTCATACAGCCTCTAATTTTCAACTAGCTTTCATTGTTTTCTGTATCTTGTGAAATACAAATTAAAGTCCAATAATCTGGATACAAGCAAAAATAGTTACCAACCAAATGACAAATATAATTCTAATTAACTCATGTAATCCTTATCACAAGAATAAGAAAATTTGAAATATCACATTTTCTCAGAGAGCAAATGATGCCCTGAGAAATTAATTACAGGTTTAAAGTCACAAAGCTACTATGGGTAGAGTAAGACCCATGACCTCAACAGGCTTGCTGCAGTATGGCTCTTAACCACCACCCCCAAATGAGCCTCTAAACTTGATATAATATACTTCCCTAGAAACTGCACTTAAAAACACCTCTGTCTAGAACGTGATTCAAAAAACATCAGAGAATGTACATTATGCATAAAAGCAATGCTGTGTCTGGGAAGTCTGGCAAGCAAGAGACACATGAATAGCCATGGTGATCTTTTTTAACTACATGAGACTACAGACTGAAATAAACATGTAAGAAATGCCTCCTTTCTATAACAGCTCTGTCTAACAAAACTTTCTATGCTGATGGAAATGCTGTATAATTCTGCACTGGCCAATACAGGAGCCACTAGTTTCATATGACTGTTGAGCACTTGAAATGTGGCAAGTATGACTGAGGAACTTTGTTTTTATATCCTCTATGTTTAGGACAGCTACAGGAACTGCACACAGTAGGTAATAAACATATTCTCAAAATGTGAGAGTGACAGACTAGGTAGCATAATACCTGATTCTGTATGGGATTTGAATGCCAGGTCACATAAAGCATTTTTCGATAGGCCAGAAGGAGAAATTAAAGAGTTTACCATCATACTGAAGTGTCAAATCAGAAACATCAACAGAGAGAACCATATCCACTTTGGACATAAAATAAAACCTCACTAATCTGAATTAAAAAACAGCCAACCTTGATAAGCACAGGTATTATATGCTAAGTGATGAATTACTGAATTCTACTCCTGAAACCAACATTGCATTGTATGTTAACTAGCTAGAATTTAAACAAGAATTTGAAAAGAAAAAAAATATATGTATATATATACATATATATATACACATATATATGCCAGCCACTCTGAATTAACGAAGAGTCCTAAATACAATACTTTTAAGTGCCACATTACAAGTATTTGCAATAGTCTTACAGTCCTTGTTAACCTATTATTTTAGGTAATACTTTTTTTAAAATGAGTATAACCTATATAAAGTGTATAAAATCATCAATCTAGGGGCACTTGGGTGTCTCAGTTGGTTAACCATCTAACTTTGGATCTCAGGGTCCTGGGATTGAGTCCTGTGAGTGGCGCTCCATGCTCTGCAGGGAGTCTGCTTCTCCCTCTTCCTCTGCCCCTCCCACCCACTTTCAGATAAAATCTAAAAAATAAATAAATAAAATACATCTATCTTAAATGTACTACTCAATTTTTCTCCATATGTATATACCCATACAAGCACTATCCAGATTAACATAAGGATGATTCCCAACACTCCCATCTGATTAAGCAATACCATTTAACTTAAATTTATGCTCAGAATATATTCCAATTATCAAAAATGTTTAATTATTAGCTATTTTCCTATATTTCACTGAACTGTTATTAATTTGAAAAGATTACAGTTACCACAATGTGTCAAGTTCTAATTAAATACTTATTAAAAGTTGAGGATGAATACTAAGGATTTAAAAAATGAACAAAATTCTGGGAAATTTTCTGACATGGATGGCAAACGATCTGAGTGTGAAGGATGAACAGAAAGTAAAGCAGACAAGAAGGAGACAGCTCTCCACACTGAAAGAACAAACGCAAAAGCATGGAAGGGATAAAAACAGGTGAATCCAGGCACCCATATACTTTGGCAGTCTAGCAGGCATGGCAATTTTAGGGTTCAGAAGGCAGGAGAACGGGAGAAAGGGAGCCAAGGCCTGTCTTCACATACCATACCAGGGATAGATGTCTCCAGCATTTTAAGCATGAGAGAGAAAAAAAGAGAACTAAACCCAAATTTTAGAAAGATCATTCCTGCAACCACACATAGAAAGCAGCTAGGACTGAATGTAGGAATGAGAGTTACAATAGAAAACTTCAAATAATGAAAATAGATGGAATTATCCCTATCTATTTTCCAGAGAATGATGAATGTGATGTAAAAAAACCAATGGAGGAACACCCAGTAAGTAATACATGTAAGGGATCCCCCAAGAGATATCTACCTATATAAAATACATTCATACATATAAATAGAAGATTCACCAGCACAGTCTCATGAGATCTTATGAAAAAACTTGCATTGAGACATACTGAGTGGACATAATATGGACTGGAACCCAGAAAGATCCTGCCAACCTACCTTGTCAGAGCAGTTGACTTTAGCACCATTTTGCAGTAAAAGATGCACTATATCTGCATGGCCTCTCCCCGCTGCCCAAATGATTGGGTAAACACTGTACTGCTGGGAGACAGGTAGGTGGGGAAGTAGGTAGAGAGAAAAGGAGATGAGGAGGGAGGAACCAAGGGAGAGAGGGAAAGAAAAATCTTTTAGGTGGATATTCACAATACACATTTGCTAAAAGAAAAGGAAATAATAAAGGGAGTAATACAAAGTAATATTTTAAAAAGTTAAGTTACAGATCATTCTCCACTTTAAAAAAACATAACTCTTAAGACATAATCAGCTAATAAGATGCACTCAACCTTAAATATATATATATTATGAACACATTTCTTTTTACAGATTAATACATTTAATGATTACCTAGCCAAAAGAAAAGACTAACAAGACAAAGGTATAGTATAATCCTTCCATTAACTTACATACTCCTTCTATTGACTTGAATAAGTTTCTCCTTTTTTCAGCTTTACTGAGGTATAATTGACAAATGAAATCACAAGATAATTAAGTGTACAAATAATTATGTGACATACATATACAGTATAAAAAGATGTCCCCTATTAGAAGGATAATCTCTCAATGTGCAGTCTGAGATCATGTCTCAAGCAGAGTAGTTATGCATGCATTCGCATGTAAAGCAATGTAGAGGAAAATGGCATGGATATTTGGTAAACACCCCTTTCCTTGAAATAAGGTTAGAATAAGAATGCATACCCATAGAAAACAAGCAAGATGACCTAGGGATTTCAAAACCTCCTTTTGAAATGTTATATAGTTATAATTAACATTTAAACTCCAAGAATTTTTGTTGATAAAAACGGAGAAATAAGCTTAGCTTGAGAAAAAAAAATTCTCATTTTAATTTGAAATCACATCCTGCATTATTTTTAATAAGAGCTAGTTAATTTCTATCCAATATGAAGTCTAAAATATAATCAGCCTTAAGTATTACCTAAAGCACTTACCACTTACATTACAGTGAAATTTTTGTAAACGCTTACCAAACCAGTGACACTTGGATTGGCACCATGAGAAAGAAGCAACTCTACCACTTCAGTACGGCCTTTATAACATGCCCACATAAGAGCTGTCCATCCTCCCTAAGGAAAAAGGGATGGGGGGAAAGAAAACTTTGTCATCGCCAAGCACAAAAGTGCATTAATGAAATTCCTTCTTTGAATATTTCTATATAAAATCATTGTGTATTAAGTCACTACTATGTAGTTTAAAATCCCCAGATACGCAATAGTATCTGAAATAAACAGATCTCTTAATTCCAGAAGAGATTACTCCAAATTTTAACCACATCATGGAAACTAAAACAGAACACTCACGTTCGATTTTTCAGATTTCCAAGATATATTTCAGCTGTTTAAAAATTTCTCCTTTGTAACACTTTCTATGTCCCTAGATATTCTCATATGAGTCTAGATTTTTTCCAGAGAGGATTTCTAGCAATCATATTCAACTCCTGCATTTAAACACATCCTGTAAATCTGAACTCATTATAGCACCTCTTGCTAAAAAAGAGAGGATACCGAGGCAGACATCTGCAGATCATGATTTCCAGAGTAAATTCACCAAGTATGAATGATCAGCATGATGATATTTTAGTTCCTAAACTACAGGAGCAATTTTCTTTTCTTTTTTATTTTAAGCAATTTTCTCTTCATCTATAACACAATACAGTAAAAAAAAAAAAAAACAATGTAATCAAATTATATGAAGAAATAAATGTTTTGGGGTTTTTTAAACCAGCATTTAAATCCACATTTGGTTTTGAGAATATAAATCACTTAATCCTCTGAGTCTCTTTCATCATCACTAGAAAGGAGATTAAAAAAATACTTGTCCAATCTGAAAAAGGCACAACCATAGAAAGAGAAAATAGATGAGTGGTACCCAGTGGCTGAGGAGTGGGTGGAGGCGATAAAATTATACTGGAGCAAGTGGGAGTGCTGCTGAGGTGGTGGAACTGCTCTGCATAGAACACAGTGGTGGATGTAAGACACGATGCACTTGTCAAAACCCACAGACCTATACACCACAGGAGGGAATTGTACTATGTGCAAATGTAAAAATCAACCAGAATATGGGAAGAAAAAACTGAATACAGACTGGGTCAAGTGCATCTAACTGTATTACAAATGAATCACATAATCACATAACTACTTAGAAGCTGACCCTAGGTAACTTTGGAAAGCAGTATTTTGACTAGATTCTGTAATGTTAAAGACAGAAAGAACTATATACAAACACTGTACTTAGTAGGTAAATCTGTTTCTCTCAGAGTACTGATTAGCAATTCTGGACCTACTTTATTTGTATGCTAGAGTTGAACCAACAAGCAAATATACTGTGTAAATAAGAGAGCCAGATTTCTCACCATCAGAAAAGAGTTACAGATTAAGGAAAAAGAAAAGATTATAACGAATTGGGTTGGCAGTATCAACCTGGTCTCTTTAAAACACACACACATACACACACACACACACACACAAATATAGAAATAAATGCATGTATATGCAAGAGTTAGTATAGAGACATGTATTTTCTATGTCTATCCACTGAGAAGGACTATACAGTAGTGATACCCCAGTAACAATAAGCTCACCTAACACCTAAACCAAGATACTGACTTCTCAATACCACTTACCAATAAAAGAAACCATGGTTCCTTGGAAAACTGATGGATTCCAGGGCTGATAATTGGGAAAATATGCCAGGAAAAATAAAAGATAAACCTGGGCCTGAAGTATGTGATACCAGAAAGTAAGTGCTTTAAAAAAAAAAAAGGATAGGGCAGGGCATCTCGAAAGGGCAAGGAAACTCCCAATGGCCAAAGTTGGAACAACCAAGCAGGAAAGTTAAGTACAGAGCTAAATTATAACCCAAATAATAAAACAAATATTCATCAGAGTATATGCATCTATAGATATCTAACTACATACAAACACACAGAGACATGGAAATAGAACTCTTCCTTACAGAAGAATTTCAATTAATCAATGTATAGGGAATGAGGAAGTAGAAAAATCACCATTTTAACATCACAGTAATAACTGCTACATGCAAGATACATTGATAGGTGTTAAAACAAATGAAGGTTTAATCAAAAGCAGGACATTTGTTGAGTTTCAAAGTATCTTCTCCAAAATGCTGAGCAATTACAAAGGGAGAAAGGGAGAAATAGTAATCTACTGAAGAAATCTGGCAGACACTACCTTAACCAAGAGATCAAGATTAACATCATCAGCGACAGGCTTGCTATCATGTATATCATGTACCTACACATGGTGCGCTGAGAAGAAAATACTATCTCTGTGCTATCCTTCCCAACAGAGCACAATCTCAATCTAATCCTGAGAAACATGAAACAAGCTAAATTGAGAGACACCCTAAAAATGCCAGAGGAGGGGGATCTCAGGGTCCTGGGGCACCTGGGTGGCTCACTGGTTAAGCCTCTGCCTTCAGCTCGGGTCATGATCCTGGAGTCCCGGGATCGAGCCATGCATCGGGCTCCCTGCTTGGCGGGAGGCCTGCTTCTCCCTCTCTCACTTCCACTGCTTGTGTTCCCTCTCTGGCTGTGTTTCTCTCTGTCAAATAAATAAAATCTTTTTTTAAAAAAAAAAAAGTCTCGGGGTCCAGGGATCAAACCCCACATTGGGTTCCCCGCCCAGTGGAGAGTCTGGTTCGCCCTCTCCCTGTTCCCCTGGTCTCATGCATGTACTCCCTCTCTAATACATAAAATCTAAAAAATAAAATAGAAAATAAAAAATAAAAATGCTGGAGGAGTAATCTTCAAAAGGGTCAAGGTCATGAAAGACAAGGAAAGGCTGACAATTTATTTAGGTCAAATTATAGAGCTTGGCATTTAGTCAAGTCTTACATATACCAATATTTTAATCTTTAAAATGCCTGCCCAGAATTGTTTTAATGTCATGCTCTCCTTTTAATTGTATGTCACCCTACACAAGAATCTAGGAGAAAACTATGCCCAAATTTGAAAAATGGAAAGATGAGAACTAAATACCTTTAGTTTAGCACCCACAAACGTCCTCTTAAGAAAAAAATCCTTACATTAAACAAAAAAAAAAATCCTCACTAGACTTCGAAATGTTACATCCTGGTTCTTTGGGAACCCAATGACAACCCCTGGCGGTCACTCCCAAACCCTGGTGGTCACTCCCATCTCCCACACAAGCCCCAGGGACTCTGCCTTCCCTCACAGCTCAGCAGTTACTACCACCCACCCAATCCTGTGCAGTTACGGTCCCTCAACAGTATTTAGGAAGACAAAGCCCTCAGTTTCCCCAATTTTGGTTTTTAAAGCCAAACATAAAGTCCTTTAAATATGTTAAAAGATGCTGTGGTAATTACTTCGGAAAAATAAAGAAACACACTGAAATCTAAAAAAGCGTAAGATTGTTTCATACAAATCTTACTAAGTTTGACACATTCACAATGTGTACCCATTTATGGTTCCTAGCTCCCTATTAATACATGTGGAAGAGCAATAGAGGAGAAAACCTTTGAAGTAAGGCAGACCTGAGTTCAAAACTCAGCCTGATTGCTTTGGGCAAAGGGCACTTCTTTCAGTTTCAAACTCCTGAACTATATACACTGAGAACAAAATGAATCCCTACCCCAGAGGATTGTTCTCAGAAGTCAGCTGACCACAGAGAAGCTAAGGCACATTAAGAGACCAGGCATGGAATAGGCACCTAATATTAATTCATCTGATTAACTGGTTTGGTGCCTTGAATAAAATATTGAGAACCAGATAACTCCACACATTTCCCTTCTACTTTATATACCATTATGATGAGAACACCATGTTTTACTCTCACCTGCCATACCAACCCGTCCTCTGCCTAGGTTACATGATCTCCTCTCCCTAAACTTTTATGGCAATATACTTTAGCTTCTTTTCAGAAATAAGTAGGATATAACAGTTCTGTATTTTCCTATAAAAATAAGTATACCACTTACTTCATTAAGTTGAAGAATACATATAAGGTTATAGAGGTAAGCACACTGTGTAAATTATAATGGTAAGTACAAGAGGGTAGAATGCTGCGGTTTCTTAAAAACTCATACTGCCTGCACTTCATAAAGCTTTATCAGCAAAGTAATACATATTTTATACATCAAGGCAGATCAATTCCTTCCTCTCTTCCACTGATAAAATTAACTTTGGAAAAGGCTGAACATTTTGCAGCATGAAAGAGCTAGAGATGATCTCCTTCTTCATCTTTATGTTTAAGCACATGCCAGGAGCAAATAAGAACTAAGATAATTAAGAAAATCTTGTTAAATTTGTAATGTGTATAGATGGCATGTCTGAACACAATTACATTTTTTAAATATGTTTATAAATATTATCCTGAAAGTTATAACTTTAAACAATTGAAAATATTTTTGTAAAACTATACCATCCCACTTAAAGTTCCTCATAAAGGAAAAAACCATTGTCTCATAAGTTTTAAAACATTGGTACATTGAAAGTTAATGAGTCTTTTTTAATAATATTTCTGAATTTTTAAACTCTGAAATAAACTGAAAATGACGACTAAGAATATTAAAAGATGGTCATTGTACCACCTGGGTTTTCACATATTCTTATGAGTTGTCAATGCCCAGTCCCAGATCCTAAAAGCATTATTATAAATCAACCTCACACACAAAAATACACATTCCAGACATAACGATTACTGCTAATGAGATTCCAGCTAATTAAACAACGTATCATAACCGACGTACATACCATATCGCGGTGCTCCAAGTTGACCCCACATTTAAGCAGTTCTTCCACAATGTGCACATGCCCTTCCTTTGATGCCGATATAAGCGCTGTCCAGTTATCCTTGAACACACAGTCACCAATGTTACCATTTCAAAACCAAAAATAACAATCCAAAGTGAGGAAAAATAAATTTGAATTTACATACCAAATCATACCAAACCGACATGATCTGACCCACTCTGAACTACTCTAAAATAACACTGCAGCATGAACTGTTAAGAAGGGAGATGTATGCACATCAGGCAATGCGGCCCCAGTACTTGGTCAGTCTTTTCACTGCACATCTAATCACATACTGTGTTTTTTTAAAAAAAGAAAAGATGACTATCAAAACCTTAAAGCTAATCCTTGTGGCTGGCAACCATTACTATAAACTAAAATTAAAGAGGCTATCATCAGATTTAAGAGCACATTCCCTGGCTATTAAACTAAGGCGATCCTGCACGATAAATTTAGAAACTACATGACAGAGCAAAAACTACTGTTCTTGATTTTAAAAAAAGGCTACAAGTATCCAAGTACATGTGCTCCTATTCAGCCAGTGCCAACTATACTTTAAAAACATGAAAAGTAGAGGCCTCTCATTTAAAGTAAAAATGTCTTTTTATTTCTTTTCATTTTTTTATTATGTTAGCCAGCATATAGTAAAAAAAGTAAAAAAATTTCTCTCCTGCATCACCCTAAAACTGCATCAGTTTTAAAAAACTGACTTAGCATATTAGGCAAAGTTAAGACAGATCCAAAAGAATAACTGTAATCTACTAATTTTGATTTACTTCTTAAAAACAAAGAACAAAGTTAAGGAAAAAAAAAGACAACAAATAAGTAGATTATTTTAATATATACCAAATCTTCCAGATTGCAATTAGCTCCATTCTTAATTAATTCTTTCACTATTTCCAGATTGCCTTGCTCAGCAGCTATCATCAATGGGGTCTGGCCACACTAGAGGATATAAAAGACACAGAGGGCTTTATAAAATGCCACAGTTAAATATACCACACTTAACATTCTTAACATTTTCACAACAGTATATTGAACACTGTTTACAGAATTTCTTAAATTTAGAAACACCTTTGAAATCTTGTTTCCGGTCTGCTAATAACATAGAAGTCTTCAGTCTGCTAATAATATAGAAGTCAAAGAGTAAATGAAACCTTTTTTAAAGATTTTATTTATTTGTCAGAGAGAGAAAGAGCACAGGTACGGGGAGCAGCAGGCAGAGGGAGAAGCAAGCTCCCTGCTGAGCAAGGAGCCCAATGTGGGGCTAGATCCCTGGACCCTACATGACCTGAAACAAAGACAGATGCTTAACTGACTGAGCCACCCAAGCATCCCTGAAACATTTTTTCACCAAAGAATTAGTAGTCTGGTTTTGGCACTACAATTTCATTCAAAATAAGAAAACATGAATGCTAGGTTCTGAAAAGTAATTGCCACAATATATGTAAAAATCTTAGCATATCTATGGTAACCAAATTTTCTAACAATACCAGATAGAATATGATATAGAATATGATTTATATAAGATGTTCATCAGGGCAAGAGGGAGGAAAATAAAACAATAAATAAAAACAATATAGGTGCTATATAATATGTATAAGGACTCCCTTAAAACCTTAATTCATTAAACTATAGCTTCTTCTAATTACACCACAACTGCCCAGCCTGGGTGCCTCTAATGAGCCACAGTAGTAAGAGACAGTATTTCCTGAGCTCTGTGTGGCAGGGCCCAGGCAGCCAGGTCCTGGGCAGCAAGACTCATCTACTACAAGTATAAGACACACATGTTCCTCTTCTGAAAGTGCGATTCTGTGAAACAGAGGAGCAGCACTGGGCTCCCAGTGATAGTACTAAAGGTACTAAAACAAACTAAGTTATTTAAGAAAAAAATTGCACTAAAAATTAACTTCAATTAGACAAATTATTTATTTAAGCATTTACTTACTGTGTGTTTATCAGTGTGGGGAAAATATCTGTGACTTTTTAAAATGCTAATATGGCATCATTTCTCTGCATAAAATCCTCCATGGTTTTCCACTGCTCTTTTCGATCAGAACCAAAATACTTAACAGTGGCCAAGGGAGGACTACCTCAAAATTTACCCTGTGCCCTTTTCTCCTCACCAGCACACCCCTAAGTTTTTTCCCACCTCTGGACCCTCACACACAGTTTTCCCTCTGTCTCACCAATTAACTACCACCCATCTTTCAGCTCTTGGGTCAAATATCAACCCCTCAAGGAATCCTAACTAACCCACTCTAATTTTCTTTACTATACTAATCCTTGTTTGTAATTACTTGTATTTGTGTGATTAATAACTATTATTGTCCATTTCTCCTAAAGGCTCTGAGGGTGAGAAGCATGTCTTTTTTTTTTTTTAATTTAATACTGTATTCCCCAAAAGAGAGAGGCAAACCAAGAAAAAGACTCTTTGAGAACTAATGCTTAACAGAGGGTAGATGAGTGGGAGGATGGGTTAAACAGGTGACTGGGATTAAGGAGCACACCTGTGATGAGTACTAGGTATTGTATTGAGGTGCTGAATCACTAAACTGTACATCTGAAAATAATATTTCAATGTATGAAAAAAATCAACATAAGTGTGGATGCAAAAATAATAATAATAGGGGTGCCTGGGTGGCTCAGTTGGTTAAGCAACTGCCTTCGGCTCAGGTCATGATCCCGGGTCTCCAGGATCATGACCTGAGTCGAAGGCAGTCGCTCAACCAACTGAGCCACCCAGGTACCCAATAAATAAAATCTTTAAAAAAAAAAAAAAAAAAGCAGCTGACTCTTGATTTTGCCTCAGGTCATGATCTCAGAGTTGTTAGATACAGTCCCGCATCAGGCTCCACGCTCAGCATGGAGTCTGCCTGACATCATCCCTCTCCATCTCCTTCTGCTCCTCCCTCCACTTGTGTGCTCTCTAATAAATATTTAAAATTTTTAAAATAAGTACTATTAATATCAGTTAAATGCTACCTCATGCATGGTATCTAGTGAAGCTCTATATCAAATATGCTTCATTCTTTATGGGAATAAGATTAATATAATTTTGTGCTATTGATGTGTTGTATTTCTCCTTCCAAATGAAGCTATTTTCTCAGTATTTCCATAGAGAATGTCTACGAAGTAAAATTTTATTTTTTCATTTTATTATTCCAAATATGCTAATATATGCTAATAAAATGACTTTTGTAAGCAGCTCTTTGTAACAATGGACAGTCTTCAATCACAAATTTTCTCTTTTCTATTTAGAATTATTATTGACAACATATAAGCACAGAAGAGTTACCTAACCAAAACATACTGAAAATATTGACATATCATTAGATGAACTTATTCTGAAAACTCGAAGAATGGCAAGAGCATAAACAGGTTATAGTTTGAAATACAACAGGACAGAGTTCAAATTAGGATTCTACCAGATAATATCTGGGATAGGAAACTATCATTTATCTAAATGATAGTTTGTTTATCTAAAATAAAAACCAGGGCGCCTGGGTGGCTCAGTGGGTTAAAGCCTCTGCCTTCAGCTCAGGTCATGATCTCAGGGTCCTGGGATCGAGGCCCTCATCAGGCTCTCTGCTCGGCAGGAGCCTGCTTCTTCCTCTCTCTGCCTGCCTCTCTGCCTACTTGTGATCTGTTAAATAAATAAATAAAATCTTTAAAAAAATAAAATAAAATAAAAACCATTTATCTGTAAATCACGACAAATAACAGCATTATTCTTTTACAGAGTTGCTATGCAAATTAAATGAACTGATTCAATAAAATCATGAACTATCATAAGGTTACTACAATAAATTTTGTTATGTATTAATAAAATTTTATGTTAAGATTTCCTTATGACAGGTAACATTTAATGAAATTAGGTACCCTATGTCAAAAATAATAAAGTAATAAGTGCTGATTCCACAACTTTAAAAAACACAGTATCTGCATATTCATGATCATAGCTGCACTATTCACAAAAAACCCAAATGTCCATCAATAGATCGATGCACAAGCAAAATTCAATGCAATAGTATTCATCTTTAAAAAGGAAAGAAATTGGGGTGCATGGGTGGCTCAGTCAGTTAAGTGTCTGCCTTTCACTCCAGTCATGATTCCAGGATCCTGGGATCAAGCCCCGCATCAGGCTCCCTGCTCAGCAAGGAGGCTGCTTCTCCCTCTGCTTCTGCCCCTCCCCACTGCTCATTTGTGGTTTTCTCTCTCACTCTTTCACAGAAATAAAATAAAACCTTTCAAAAAATAAAATAAAAATAAAAAGGAAAGATCGTGTCATATGCTACAACATGACTGAACTTTAAGGATATTATGCTAAGTGAAATCAGCCGTCACAAAGACAAATACTGTATGATTCCACTTTTATGAAGGACTGAGAGTAATCAACTTCATAGAAACAGAAAGTAGAAGAGTAGTTACCAGGGGCTGGAGACAGAAAGAAATAAAGAGTTGCTGTTTTACAGGTATGGGGTTTGGGATCTGAAAAAGTTCTGGAGATATTTCATAACATTATGCATTAGTTACACAACTTAACACCAGTGAAATGGTTTAGATGATAAATTTTATATTTTTCCCCACAACAACAAAAAATTCTTTATATGTCTACACACACATATATATGTATCACTCACTCACCTTATCCACTGGAAAAAAAATTACAATACATTGAAAATACAGTTTTAAGAAAGTTTTGGGTTTTTTCCCTTAAGTTTGTTTATTGATTGATTGATTGATTGATTTTTAAGTAATCTCCACACCCAATGTGAGGTTCAAACTCACAACCACAAGATAAACAGTCATATGCTCTTTAAGTTGAGCCAGTCAAGTGCCCTAAAGTTTTATTTTTTTTAATTTTTAAAATATTTACAAACTTTGACACTTAAAAATTTTGAACAGAAAGGTTTTAGTCCCTACAGTGCTGTACTGTGGTGCTTCATGATAAAGTCAAGAGCTTACTTACTTGTATTGTTGAATAGAAATATCTAATAGAAGTTAATGAAAATGGTAAATACTTCCCTATCTTATTAAACAAAACACATGACCCATTTAACTGTCTCTTAAATATGTAGGCTCTTTAAAATCCCTAAGTGTGTGGAATGAATAACTCAGAGAACTAAGGTTCCATTAAAAGAAATATTTCAAAAATTTTGTCTGGTTAACCTGTTTCTAAGAAGGCTGGGTCTGGAAGCTCTCTAAAACTTCCTAGAAACACTTCAGACTTTAGTAGTCAAACTTCCCAAATATAGATTATTCCATCTAAAAAAAAGAGGCAATAATCAATCTAAATTCCATATTCAATCATGTCTGTGAGTTCAAATATATTCCAAAAGTATGGAATTTCAAGTACTTTTAACAATATTACCAAGCTTAAAAACTTTATACTTCATACTCACCTGTATTCTTAGCACAATACCTCGTACACAGTATTCGGTAGTCAACAAATATACATGAAAAGAACCTAATTTTAGAAGAGGGTGCTTAGCTGGCTCAGTCAATAGAGCATCCAACTCTTGATCCCAGGTTTGTGAGTTCAAGCCCCACACTGCGTGTGAAAAAAATAAAAACAAAGAAAAAGAAAGGAGACTTGGTCTTACCTCATTTCTCTCATCTACATCTTTGCATTTTTCAAGAAGAGCTTTCAGGGCAGGAATGTTTTCTTCTTCTACATAATTAATTACACTCTGTGATATCAGAACTGACATTTTCACAGAAGGCTGTAGTTACCTTTATTCCAATACCTGTTAAAGGCAAATTAGATAAAATACACACAATTTGTGATTAGGAAAAAACTAAACTACTACTAACTATATTATCATTTCTAACCTTCCACTTGTATAAACACACCTCCACTGGCAGGAATCAAAACAAGGCCCCATAGCTCAGCTGTCAAAATGCAACCTCTCCCTTCCCAAGACTCACACACATCTCAAACTTAACTCATCCAAATCCCAGATCTCCCAAGCCAAAGTGCTCCACACCTCCTTCATCTTCATAAATGGCAGTTCCAGCTCCATTCCTCCATGGAATTATCCATGACTTATCTTGTCCTCTATACTCTACATTCAATCTATCAGCAAATCCTTTTGGCTTCACCCATAAGACATATTTCACATCCAACTACTACTCATCACCTCCGTCACAACCTCCCTGGTCCAAGCCACTGTGACTTCTCATCTAGATCCCAACTGCTCTTTCTACTTCTATTTGCCTTCCCCACAGTCTATCCTTCACAAAGCAACCACAGTGATCTAAAAACAAAGGCTAACCAGAGCTTCTTAAACTATAATATGCATCAGAATCATGTACAGAGCTTGTAAAATCCAGATGCCTGGGCCTTACCCTCAGAGATTCTGATCTGGTAGATGTGGGTGCAGCCTGAGTCCAGATCTTTAATAAGCTCCCAGGAGATGCTACTGGTTTAACTGCTGACTGAAGAACCCTACCTGGAGTAGCACTGAGTCAGATTCCAACCTTCCTTGCTCAAAGCCCTCCAATGGCTTCTCAAAGAACTCAAATCATATGTGTTACCTTGGTCTCATCTCATCTCCTACCACTTCCCCTTACTCATTTCACGGCTTCGACATGCCAAGCACTGTGCCACCTCAGGGATCCTGCTACCTAAATCTCTTCCACCAGGAATGCACATGGCTCCCTCCCTCACTTCCTTCACTCACCTGATCAGGAAATTCTAACCTGACTCTGTGATGTAATATAGTAACAACCTCACACATCGTCCATACCGGTCCCCACACTCCTGACCCCTTGACCAGCTTTATATTATCCGTGGCATTTACCACCACTGCAAATATATCATATTGTGTGTTTACTATCCATCTACCACTACTGAATGTAAATTCAAAAAAAGTAAGCATGTTGTTTTACCGAACTGGGACATCCAAATGCAAATAAATAAATCTCAATGCATACCTTGCACAAAATGCATATACTAAAATTGACCTAAATATTTAAAAGCACAAAAGTTCTGGAAGATAACAGAGACTATTTTGGATTAAGCAAAGATATCTTTGATATAATACTAAAAGCATGCTCCTCAAAAAAAAAAAGAAAAAAGAAAAGTGATAAATCAGAGTTCACCAAATTAAAACTTTTTTCCTTCCATTTTCCCCCTTCTTGAGCAATGTCAATTACTGGTATCCCATGTTTGTCCCCGCATTGTATTTTACAGCACATGACTTATTTCTCGAGTTTCAGAGGTTCACAGATGGATATGGATCATGCCTCAAGATGGACTCTACCCAGAGCCTCACTCATACCTGATTCGTATGATGAGACTTAGAACTTGAGAGCAGACAAGATTCAAATGAGATCTTTAGACTTTGAGTTAATGTTGTAATGAGCTGAGACTTTGGGGGACCTTGGCAAAGGGTGATGTGTTTTGCACACAGGGTAGAAGTGTCTCTCTGGGGACCAGAAGACAGAAACTATCCCACTATATGATTCCATTTATGTGATATTTTGGAAAAGTAAAACTATATGGACAGAAAATACATCAGACATTGTCAGTCTAAAGGAAGAGAATGGGGGGACTACACTGGGGTGAAAGAGAATTGGTGGAGTTCTTGAACTATTTTATTTTCTGCTTGTGGTGGTAGTTACATGATTATATGCATTTGTCAAAATTCAAAACTGGACAGTAAAAAGGGCAAATAATACTTATGTAAATTGTATCTCAGTAATACTTTATTTTTCAAAAATCCTCAAAAAGTTATGTTACTTGATCCAGTAACTTCACCCCTAGGTATCAGTTATAAAAACACAGGAAACATGGACAAAGATTTTTAAATACAACACAATTTTATTCATAAGAACAAGAAACTTAGGGGCACCTGGGTGGCTCAGTTGTTAAGTGGCTGCCTTCAGCTTGGGTCATAATCCCAGGGTCCCGGGCTCAAGCCCCATATCAGGCTTCCTGCTCGGCGGGAAGCCTGCCTCTCCCTCTCTCACTCCCCTTGCTTGTGTTCCCTCTCCAGCTGTGTTTCTCTCTGTCAAATAAATAAATAAAATCTTAAAAAAAAAAAAAAAAACAAGAAACTTAGAGACGGGAGATTACATAAATTATAATATGTTCACACAGTGGAATAATATACAGTTTCCAAATGCTTTTAAAACACATACTGACCAAAAAAAAAAATGTTTGTAAATATATTCAGAAAAAATTAACTTAAAAAAAACTATATATGCAGCATCTCAATTATTGTAAATATTTACATTATTAAATACTGAAATGAAATAGATCAAATGTTGATGGCATTAATGTAATTTTTATTTTCTTTAGAAACTTTACTTCCTAATTTCCCAGAAAGTGATACTTCTTTTTTCCTGAACTATAACTGACATACAATATCCTATTAATTTCAGGTACCATCTGTCACCACACAATATAATTGACTGTACTCCCTATGCTGTACATCATATCTCTAAGAATATGACACTTCTATCATTGCAAACCAGTAAGAGATTTTTTTTTTTAAAGATTTTATTTATTTATTTGACAGAGAGAAACACAGCCAGAGAGGGAACATAAGCAGGTGGAGTGAGAGAGGGAGAAGCAGGCTTCCTGCCATGCAGGGAGCCCGATGTGGGGCTCGATCCCGGGTCTCCGGGATCATGACCTGAGCCGAAGGCAGTCGCTTAACCAACTGAGCCACCCAGGCGCCCCCAGTAAGAGATTTTTATTAACAGTCGTCACCAATATCCAATGCCTTCATTTATTCTCACATGTTATAGGATCAAGTTTAACACCTCAGTAAGGCTTCCAGGATCCAACTCTACCTACCACCTTTATCTCTTGATATCTGCACCACTCCCTCCCACAGCCCCGACAAGCTAAAAGTTGTCCCTACCTGCATGCTGTTCCATACACCTGCCTCTGCTCAATTTACTCCTTCCATTTTGAACACCATCTTGACATCCACTGTATCAAAGCATCAACCACTCTCTACAGAGTACAACCATTACCATTTTCTGTCTAATGTATTTCTTAACATCTGACATCAGCCAACCAGACTCTCAGTGCCCGAGTTTAGGGCATTCACCATCTATGCTAATCAAGACTCCTTCAGGTACAAGAGACAAATTTAAACTAGTTTAAGCAAAACAGGAAGTTAAGAACACTGATTTATTTCCCATAACCACACTGTGGGAAAGGTGGGTGCCACTGGACTTCATGTGCCAGTAGAATTCTTACTCTAATGGCTTAATCTACTTCGGTTATAGATCAACTTCTACACAAATGGGAATATGGCTGCCAACAGCTATGGAGTCCAAATCGGATAGTTCCTCAGAGAAAGCAGACTATTCTTTGTTCCCAGATTCAAAAGTCCCCCATTGGGTCAAGTACCAACTGGAACCAATTAACTGTAGTCACAGGGTTAGGAAGAGGTTACAAGGTCACATAGTATTAGCAATGTTTCCAGTAAAGAGGAAACTGTTGTAATCTAGGAACCTGTCCTAAGAATTTCTACTGTACCATCTCTCACCTGGATCAATGTGATAGTCCCCCAACTTATGCCTCCTCTCCTCCAGTCTTCCCCCACCTCAATCAAGTTGCCACACTGAAGCAACAGTGATCTAAAATACACTTCTTTTAAAATCCTTCTGTTACTTCCCCATAAATTCATGCTGGGAAAACAAAAGATGATGGCTTTATTACTCATAAGTTATTCAAGGGACTGAAACCCTCAAAGCCTTTGAAAGCCACTGTAAAGATTCAATTCTATAATTCCTATGAAAAGCTTTGCTCTGTGCAGAGCAATGAGGATTCATAAACACAATTCTGGATTATGATTGTGAAGACTTGCAAGATCCTTCACAATCTGGCCCCATCTTACCGTTCCAGCCTCACCTCTGTCTCCCCTACCAGCCTTGCCCTGAAGCTGCTTCCCTACCCCCACTCTTCCAGGTCCAGGCAGACTAATCTGCTTGCAACCCTTGGCTGCCCTGCACTTTCTTTTTTCTACATCTCTGCATTTACTGCCCCCTCAGCTTAGAAAGTCCATCCTCCACAGATATGCCTGGACAGTAGAAACTGTCTTTTTCTGGAAGCCTCCACTGACTGGCTGCTTATTCTAAGCTGGGCCAGTGCCCTGATCTCAGTCTCTATACCTTGTGGATACGCCTTAGCTTTGACTGCTCATATATCATTTTACTTATTCTTGTCCACAACTTTAAACTCCAAGTTCTTGAAGAAAGACTCATCTTATATCTGGCATAATGCCTACAAAATTGGGACTGAGAAAAAGAAAAGCAGTCCCTGACTGTCAGGAACTAGCCTGGCATGCACAGTTAGACCTTGGTATTTTCATGTGAAGATAAACGTGGACAGCCGAGTGCCTATGTAGTGTACACCCAAGAAACAATGACTAGCATGAATGGAATGTTTAAGTAAAAAGTAAGTGCTAAGACTGGAAAGTGAGGATGGTTGGTTAGCTCTGTAACTTTTTCAAGGGTAAGGGCTGTCTCTCCTCTGTTCTTATATACCCAGAACTTATCACAGGAATATACCAAATAGAAACATTATAGGTGACTATCAAATTGAGTAACTGCATAAGTGTACTAAATGTGCCTCTCCCTAGGTCTTTGCCTGCCCACAGACTCTGCTACCCTCAACAGCCGTGTCTTCTACCATCAGCCATTATCAGGGATGGGCACATGATCTGGGACATGTGAATGTTCAAAAACGTAAGCCGGGCCGACGAGATTCCTCTCTTTAGAACTGGGAATTAGAAACCAAAGACTCAGTGATTATAGGTCATGTGCCAAATGATACAGTTTTGAGATAACCAGTCAGCAAAGAGAACCTAACAGATATGAACAGAGAAGTAAGAAAACAACTAGGCCCCTGAGAGGCAGAAGGTGAAGCTGCCTTGGATCCTGATTTCTTGCTGATTCTCATTAAAACCTATAAATCCCCTTTTCCCTGAGGTAAAAGAGTATGTCTCTGTTCCTTGCCTTCTAAAAGCCCTGACTAATACATGGTGGATAAAGCTGAGAAACTGAGTTATTGAGCAAAAGCAGGAAGAGGGAGATGGCACACTGACATGATCCTAGGAAAGTTAATCTCCCAGGAGTGTATGTAGTCCAGGATAGAAAAATTAGAACTCGGGACACCAGTCAGGGAACCACTAAAACAACCCACGGGAAATGGGACAGGTGGTAGAAATGAAGAAGTGACAGATATGAGCTTGAACAATATAAAATCCCCCATATTTGACCTTTTAACCTATCAAAATACCCAGAAGAGAGATTCTGGATGTAAAAATCAAAGAAACTGTGTGACTGGAGATTTAAAAAAAAAAAAAAAAAAAAGTCAAGGATGACTAGATGCCAAGCATCAGTCAATGGAGGGTGTACCCATTAACAAAAAAGGAAAGTCAAGAGGAAGTCAGGACTTTTCTCTGCAGGGCTATGGCCTCCTCCCTCCTCCCCACTCTGGCCATGGGGTGCTTTGGACAGGCTGAATCTGAGGTGTTCCAAAAGAGATGGGCTGATTAATCCATCCAGTATTTTTAAAAACCGATCTGGAAATCTCTGGCACAAAGAATGCAGAATGAGGATTCTCAGCAAGTTTGTCTACTACAAATATTCCTTGGCTTCCACCCGAAAGAATCCCACCAGTAGACGTGGGGTGGGCCAGGAATTGACATTTTAACAAGCACCCCAAAATGATTCTGATGAGAGTCTCCATGTGACCAAAGCTAGAGAACAAAGAACACAACCAGGCTGCAGCATGTCCCCCCTTTGGCTCTCCATCAGCTCCCTAAGGAGCTTTAAACATTTTTAGACGTTCAGTCCTCAGTGTCTGTCAAAGTGTGAGCAATGACAAAACATGAGAATCACCCCCTTGGAATCGGAAGGGGTGATTCCAGAGCCACACCCCAGGCCAGCTGAATGGGAATTTCGGAGGGTAAGGCGAGGAAAACCACATTTTTAGCCAGCGCCCCTAGCGGCTGGCAGAGACGGTTCCATAAACACTTATTAGTAAGAAAACATTCTTCATTGGTTTAAACCTTTCTTTAACTCAAAACAACTTGAAAGAAAAAAGATCCAATATTGGTGGCGGACAAAGAAATCGTTTCCCTATAAATAAATCATGGAAGCATCGTAATCAACTCCTGGAGGATATTTTGCCAGGCACTTAAAAGCCTACACAGGACAACGGAGCAAGGAAGCCGATAAGAAAGCAAAGGAAGAAAACTAACCACCTCGCCCCTGGAAGCCCGGGGAAAGAAACCGGGAACACCTGCCCTAACGGTACCAGCTAAGGCGGGTCCCGAGATGACGGGTGTGCCAGCGGCTGCTGCACAAAAGAAAACAGTTTCCCTAAGGCCCCTCCCCTCACGCCCGCGCCAGCCGAGCGGCTCTCCGTCCGCTGACAGACTGACCACCCGAGACCCCAAGTCCGAGACCTTCCCGGCGCTCCTGCTAGCGCGGCCTCTCGGGAAAAGCCAGACCTCAAGCTGCCCTGGCGCCCAGCCGCCGGCCTCACCCCTCCCCCAGCGGCCGCGGCCCCGCCACCCCGCCGCCCCAGGCCTGGCCCCCTCCCCCCCCCCGGCCTCGCCCCCTCCTCACCGGGCCGCGGGCCCCAAACCGGCCTCGCCCCCTCCTCACCGGGCCG
>PITA01020633.1:0-35034 GCA_004023965.1 Spilogale gracilis | reverse complement strand
TATTTAAAATTTGGGCGCCTAGGTGGTTCAGTGTTGGGCCTCTGCTTTTGGCTCAGGTCATGGTCTCAGGATCCTGGGTTTGAGTACCCCATTGGGCTCTCTGCTCAGTGGGGAGCCTGCTTCCACCTCATTCTCTGCCTGCCTCTCTGCCTTTTTGTGATCTCTCTCTCTGTCAAATAAATAAATAAAATATTTTTTTAAAAAAAGATATTTAGGGGCGCCTGGGTGGTTCAGTTGGTTAAGTGACTGCCTTCGGCTCAGGTCATGGTCCCGGAGACCCGGGATCGAGTCCCACATCGGGCTCCCTGCTCAGCCGGAAGCCTGCTTCTCCCTCTCTCACTCCCCCTGCTTGTGTTCCTTCTCTGGCTGTGTTTCTCTCTGTCAAATAAATAACATCTTAAAAAAAAAAAAGATATTTAAAATTTATTTGAGAGAGAGAGCGGGAGTGAGGGGAGGGCCAAAGGGAGAGGGAAATAATCTCAAGCAGCCCCCACATTGAATGCAGAGCCCAATGCAGGGTTCAGTCCCATGACCCTGAGATCACAACTTCAGGGAAGCCAGGAGTTGGATGTTTAACCAATCCAGCCACAGGCACCCCCTGAGAATTTTCTTTGATGGATCACTAAGCACTGCAGGAGTTGAGAAATCCAAGGTGTGGGCCAATTAAGTGTTTTAAATGGTTAATACCTAACATTGGCAGGAAAAGAGTGTGGGGAATACTCAGAGTTAAAAGAAAGCGCCAGTACCTAATAAATCAAAGAATAGACTTTGTTTTTTTATTTTGTTTTGTTTTACACAAAATCAGAGAATTGGTTCTGTAACTTTGGCAGGAGGAAAAAGGAAGTATTGTTATATTATGTAAAATTCACGGACTAGTAAGGAAGCCTGGGTGGCTCAGTCAATTAAGCATCTGCCTTGGGCTCAGGTCATGAACCCAGAGTCCTGGGATTGTCCACATCAGGCTTCTTGCTCAGTGGGGAGCTTGTTTCTCTCTGCCTCTGCCTACCATTCCCCCTTCTTGAGCTCTTTCTATCTCTGTCATATAAATAAAATCTTAATAAAAAATTTAAAAATTCACTGATAATAGAACCTGGACCCTTGATTATATCAATGTAAACTTCACTATAATTTGTATACTTCTATTAGAAATGAAAATAGATTTGCAAACAGTAGGGAACTTGGAAGGCCTCTAGTGAAAGACATTTTTTTTTTAAGATTTTATTTGACACAGAGAGATCACAAGTAGGCAGAGAAGCAGGCAGAGAGAGAGGAGGAAGCAGACTCCCTGCCAAGCAGAGCCTCGATCCCAGGACCCTGAGATCATGACCTGAGCTGAAGGCAGAGGCTTAACCCACTGAGCCACCCAGGTGCCCAAAAGACATTTTTTCATTTCACTGCCCCATTTTCTATCCCTTTCACTCAAGAAGGGAAACCACTAATCAGATTTCAGGAAAATGATTAGGTGCTATTTTATTGTGTAGAAGATGAGTGTATACAAAAAGAGCTGTCTTTCTAGGGCTCCCTTCTCTTACCTTCATGAGCCTGGAGCAGTGATCTAGCCTCAGGAGAATAAGCATTTGCGTGTTTCTTCTGTTTCCTATCTGAGGGATTGCTATTCAGGACAATTAATCTCTCAAGAAAAATTTAAGTACTGTCCTGGGTGTGTTTTGTGGCAAGTAGGGATAGTTACCAAGAACTTTTGAGAAATAAATAGGAAAGAAGTGGCTACTTATTAAGTCTCTTACTATATAATGAGCAAAAAGGCCAAATGGTCGGTTAGGTAGAACTTGAATGCCAATATCTCCTTCTTGTCCAGGAGGTAGAACATTGCCATTTACATCTAAAATCTAGGATAAAATAGAACAATTTAGTTAAGGAAATTTTTGTGTAAGGTTACATATTAAAATTTTACTTTGCATGTTTTGTTTTGTATTTTCCCATTTAAGAATACAGACTTCAAAAAAAAATTAAGTATACTTTAAATTCCCAAGAGAAATGTGTTTATTTAATTTCTTAGAGCAAAATATATGATAAAAAGCAAGTTAGCAAAATGTGAAGAATAAAAATCATCTTTAATTCTATCTAGCAATAATCTCATTTTTAGTCATATCTTTTGAGACGATATAGATAAAGGAAAAAATAGGATTGCTTTATAATACACTGTTTTACAACCTTCTTTTATCATTTGCAGTATGTCTTGGTTGTCTTTTTTCTCAAGTAAACATTTCATTACTGGTTTACAAACTTTGTTTAACTGTGGAACAAATAAAACCTTACTTCAGGAGCCCAATATAAGTAACTGTCTCTGGTTGAGACACGGCTGAGTATGCCAGGAACCTTGCTTTCTTAACTTTTTCCCCAGTCTTCCTGGTTCTCTGAAGTACCTAACAGCAGCTAGCATTCCCAGTAATAAATGCCACAGCTCTAAGTACTTCACATATATTGTTTTCTTTAGTCATTATAACAGTCCTGTCTGGTTAGCACTATTACTATGCTCATTTTACATATGAGGAAACCAAGGTGCAGAGTTTAAGCAACACAGTGTATGACTGAGATGGAATTCAAATCTCAGCAATCACACTCTAGATCCTGCTCTTTTCATCACTACACTTCTCTGTAGAATCTCCCCAGGGAGTTCAGTTCTTAAAAACCCAGAGTAACATTTTTCAGGCTGGTCACTTAACTGATGTACCAGATTTTGCCTTAAATAACTTTTAGCTATCTTTAAATATGAAACCCTCTACTTTCTTTTATATACATCCACCAAGAGCCTTCAAATCTGAGCTATGGTTTGTGTGAAAAATAAGGGTATGATATATATTTGGCACTTTCCAGATGGAAATGGGCTGTGGCCCCAAAGAGAAACTTGAAAGGCAGAAGAATTCTAAATGTAAAATCTTACTTTTAAGTTCTTGTAAATAAAAATTATAAATTCCCACCTAGTCATCTAAAGAATATTTAGCTCCAGTATCAAGGAATTACTGAAGGAAAGGAGATGTTTTGAGAGCTCCAGATACTTATAACAGACTACTCTTTAATAGATGGGAAGAGGCAAATGTTCTATTTCTGGAGAGAATCATATTCCACATTATTCAAGTGGCCCTAAAAGTCTTTAGACATGAAAATTATGGACTTTGGGCTTCAAAGTTGCAAGAATCCGATATCCAGCTGGTGGGAGCGCATCCCCAGATGCCATGCTGTCATTGCAAATGCTCTTAGCTAGGTAACAAGAGAAGGAACAAGAGCCCTCAGGAAAAGTTAAAAATGAAGGTAGCTGCCTTAGGGCAATATGTACATCAAAACTACATTAGTTTAGCTGCTATCAAAAACACAGAAAGAAGGTGTTGGCGAGGATGTGGAAAAACTGGAACCCTTGTGCTCTGTTGTGGGAATGTAAAATGGTATAGCCGCTGTGGAAAACAGTATCGCAAGTCCTCAAAAAATTAAAAATAGAATTACCACATGATAGAGCATTTCTACTTCTGGGTATATACCCCAAAGAACTAAAAGCATAGTCTTGAAGAGATAGTTGTATACCTATGTTGATCACAGCACTATTCACAATAGCTAAAATATGGAAAGAACCCAAGCACCTACAGACAAATGAATGGAAAACCATAATGTGTTAATTCCATAAAATGGGATATTATTGGCCTTAAAAAAGGAAGGAAATTCTGACCCATGCTACATGGATGAAACTTGAGGATATTATGCTAAGGTGTAATTAACCAGTCACAAAAAGATAAACACTGATTCCACTTACTATGAAGCACTTATAAATAGTAGTCACCGAGGTAGAAAGTAGAATGGTGGTTGCCAGGGCTGGGGACATTGTGGAAGGAGAAGTTATTATTTACTAGATAGAGTCTCAATTTTACAAGATGAAAAGAGTTATGGAACTAGATCATGGTAATAGTTGCACAATATTATGAACGTATTTAATACCAATGAGCTATGCATTTAAAAATAGTCAAGATGGTACATTTATGTGTATTTTATTATAACTAAAAATTGGGGAGAAAATGAGGGTAGTAATGCTAACTGGGGATGCATGACAGAGCAATTCTCCTCTTGGCCACACCCTTTCTGCATTCAAATATAGTTGCTCCAGAAAAGTGGTGATACACTGCTGTTGGATCACTGTGAGTATAGCTACACCTGTGAGACCTTCACAGGGATGCATATTGGGAACTGTCATTAAGAGGGAAAAAGGAACACAGCTTTGTGAAATGCAACTTGATTACTTATAATGCATACATGATAATGCTTAATTACCAATTTTTCTTTCTCCAACCTAAGGCAGTCCTATAAACCAACAAACCTTTGTTAAGCCTGTTTACAGAATGTAACCAGGGCTCCCCTACCATCTCTTCTTAGAAAAGATTTCAAAGGAAGGGAATGCAAGGGACAGATGAAAGATAATAGTGGCATCTATCTTTTGGACCTATATTCTGTGCCAAACACTTTGTTATGTTCTTTAGAGATGTTATCTCATTTAATCCTCACAAGAAACCCATGATATCAGTTCAGTTATTATTAGGGGAACCAACCATTGGGTTGCCCAGGACTGAAGCAGGAGAGTGTCCCTGGGATGTATCACTTTCTATGCTAAAACCAAGTAAGTCCCAGGCAAACTAGGCAAGTTGGTCACCCTAGTCCCTATTTTGCAAATCAGGAAACTGAGACTTTAATAACTTCCCCAGAGACACTCAGCCAAAGACACTTAGCTCGTGAAGCCATACCTAACCACCAGACAAACCTATCTTTAGACAAGGTTCTCAGCAAAGTTAAAGCAGGGAAAAGAACCTAGATCTGGCTTATTCCATAAACTGACATCAGCAATTCATTTAAAACGTACTCAGATTTTCTAAAACTTACCCAATCATAAGAACTGGGATGCTTGTTTAAAACACAGATTTCAGGGTCCCAACTAGAAGGGGTCTGAAAATTAGTATTTTTTAACAAGTGTCCGTATAATCCTTATGATCAGAAAAGCCTGGGAATATTTATTTCATCTATAACTACCCCTCATTTAGGTTTGGTTTTGAGTGTTCTTTTCCATAAATTCATCCATTTTGTGTTTTTGTTGCTATGCCATGGTTTCTCTTATGTATTAGTAGAAGTTTCTTTGGCTATGCCTAGCTTTGGGTCTGCTGCTCTGAGAACAATTCTAACCCTGTCCAAAGTGTGCAGATGGGATAATAGGATGATCACTTGGGATCAGGTGGTAATAACGGCCATGGTTACAGAGAGCCAAGAAATGGCCAGGCAGGGCTGGGGAAGGAGAATAATACTTCAGTAACTATAAACTGTAGCTTCCTTTGGCCTGAACCCCTTAGAAGGTCTTGACTTCCCTTATCAGAAAGGGGAGTGTGGTGTTGTGGTTAAAAGTACAGCTATTAGAACCAGATCACTTGGAATTGAATCCCAGCACTAGTAGTTCCTAGGTATTTGACCTCTGGTGAATTCTTCCCTGGTGAATTCCTTCCCTCTCTGTGCCTCATCTATATAATGGTTCTTTTTTATTTTTTATTGAAGTGCGGTTGACATACAGTGTTATCTTGGTTTCAGGTGTACAACATAGTGATTCAACAAGTTTATATATTATGCTATGCTCACCACAAGTGTACCTACTACCCTCTGTCACCATACAATATTATTACAATACCATTGACTATATTCCCTATGCTGTATCTTTTATCTTTGTAACTTATTCTATAACTGGAAGCCTATATCTCCTATTTCTCTTCAGCCATTGTAAAATGGTTCTTATATTAGTATGTCTTTCATAGGTTCTTTCTGGGAATCAAATAGATTAATACTTATAAAATGCCTAGAACTGCTTGGCACAAGAAACAGCTTTGCAAAATAAAATAAAATAAAATAAAAAATGGAGACCATTAAACTAATGTTTCTAATCCATTTCCATTACATGGAAATTAAGATATCATAGAAGCAGAATGAAATAATCACCAAAACTAGGAGCATTGGGGAGGGTAGAATGGGGGTAAGTGGTAAACAGATTGGGTCGTTAAATATTCTTCTGGAAGGGGATGTGCAAACCTTAACATCAAAAGCGGGAGACGGCTTTCCCATTGAGCCAGGCTTAATTTTCATTCCCTTAAAATTTCCACAGATTAGCACCTAGTTCAAAAGGAGAAAGAATCAAGTAACATTATAAGTAACTTAAAATTCATTTATTCATCCACTATGCATTAGTTAAACAAATATTTATTGATGATCATTATTATGATGATGACCAAGGCTCAAGATAAAACAAGTTTTCTGCTCTCATGGAGTGTAGAGATAGACACTAAACAAACACATAAAGTTATAACATTTAGTAAATTGATAATTACTAAAGTATCCACATTTATGAAAACATTTGTACCCATATTTGCATGATACTTGTTATACTGTTTCTATTTAATACATCTTTATTTTTTATTTTTTGGTATTTTAATTTTTGACCGGGCACTACATTCTCCTGGTTTATAAATAGAAGCATTATAAAAAGACACACTATGAAAACTTTCTTTCAGCCTTTCCCTTATCTGCTCCGTTGTATGCCTCCTTTTCCTTACATAATAACCAATTTTGTTTGTAGCTTATTCATTTCCTCTAGAATTCCTTCTTATTCTTATTTCTACAAGCTCTTTACATAACCCTTTTTAGAATATACTTGCCAAGGAGTTGTCTAGTGAACTCTTAATATTTCAAGTAAAAAAGGAACTCAGAATTTTCCATTTTTGAGGCAGCCTGACTAAGAGAGTTCCCTCTTACATAAGGAGAAATCTTTCTGTAGATCTAGTATTCTTTCACTTAAAATATATTGTAATGCTCTCACTCTGATTAGCTCTATTGTGGCTTTTCTCAATGAATGGCTAAACAACTGTATCTGTTACAGAGCTTTTTTGCAACTAGCTTCCCTCCCCACTTTTTTTTTAAACTAATTCTTCTAACCATTCACCTACCTCCCTATCCCTCAAACAATCATAAGGATATAATAAACACTTACTTTAAAATCTATTTATCAGATATTTACATTGATTTATCAGTTTTTATTTATCCAGCTAAGTCAAGTCCCACCCTGTCTTTTCAAGGAGGTCCTATACCGTTTCAGTCTGTCCATATCCTTCATAGATATCCAGACCCGTCCTTTTTCTCCATTGTTCAGTCACTTCAGGATTGATTGGTTCACCAGCACTGACACAGTGCTTTAAGCTTTTGAACTTATAGCTTCTCAGAAAACAGGTAAGTTAAAGTTAGTAGAAAAAATGGAGAGAAATGAAAATTAGAGTTATTTCTAATGAAATTCAATATAAAGTTAGTTCCCTCCTTCCTCCCTCACCAATAGAAAATAAACAAACCATTCTAACATCATAAAGTGACTTCCAAAACATCCATTTTTTCCCACTTTTATTTTTTAGGAGTGTGTGATTTGTTGCAAAAAAAAAAAAAAAAGCCATGTCATCCTCAGGGAAGATGCTTCACGATAACATTTTAAATCAGTGATTAAAAATTTACCAATTGTGTGATTAAATTGACTGTGGAATATTATGCAATGGAATACTATAGTGTGGTAAAAAAAAAAAAGAAGAAGTTCCTAGACAGTGCTGTCCAACAGAAATTTTTGCCTCAAAGTATTCTATTATCTGCACTATCCATTGTAGTATCATCTAGCCTTATGTGGTTATTGAGCACTTGAAACTGGGCTAGTGAAACTTTGGAACTGAGTTTTTAATTAATTAACATTAAATTTAAGTAATTACTTGTGGCAATGTTTATTTAGCATATTCGATAGAACTGGATAGCACACAGTTGTAAGGCAAGAAAAGGAAGGTGCAGAACCATGAACATATTATGTTCCCATTTATGTTTTAAAAAGGGCGAGAATACTGGCATATTGGCTTGTATTTGCACAAATTTCATGGAGAAGGAAAACTGAGACTGAGGACAAGGGTTAGAAGAAGAGCTTTCACTCTGTATTCTTACATACCTATTGAATTTTATGTTATATGAAATACTCCCTATTCAAAAAGTTTTAACAATTTTAACAATTCCAATGCACCCTCTTAAATGTAATCAGTAATAGAGCAAAAGACATCTATCCTTTTTCCTATTTGCTGGGCTAGAGTTCCAAATAGGGGACATTTCTCTAGTTTCTCAGCTCAGGTAATATTCATCATCCAAAAGATTAAACACCTTTTGATCCATAACCACTGGGCTCAGGGGTATATCTATGGCTGAACCCTCCCTTTCCTCTTATTGCTTGGGGGAACCTGCCCTAAACATAACAATTACAACTTAAAGAATGAAAGCAATAAGGAAAAGGGGGACAAGAGACTATTAAATACCTTACCTACTAATGTGGAACTGTTTTTAGGCAGAAAGAGCCTTTATTTTTAGGCAGAAAGAGCTTCCTCTTCCTCTCCCCTACCCCTCACTAAGTGCCTATTTACTAACCTTTCTTACCTGGTCATAACATTCTGTATAAGCATTCGGTATGCAGTTGGTGCTGAACAGAAGACTGTGATGGGAAACTTGGAAAGTGTCTGCAATTTAGAAGTAAACTCTTAGTCTTACTACTACAACTTTAATGAGCCCCTAAATGTTTATGGTAGGCACAGCAGAACTTACACATTGTTTATTCCAACATAAATGCATTCACACCTTTCCTTTGTATATCTTTTCAGGATAATTCAGGATAATTTACTTTCCAGATGTGAAATATCTTAAATCATGTTGTCTACTCTGATTTCTGCAAGTTACTTTATTCATCAGTCCTGTCAGGGACGCTGCTTAAGCATTTGTAAATGGTGAGCTCTGGTGCTCTGCCTTACTTGCAAGATGGAAATTGGCTCAAAACGCGGCAAATAATGTGCAAATACACATGCTCCCTGGATCCATGGCGAAAAGACACTACTCCATGCTGACTTTGCCCAGCCTGTGTCTGAGGTATTCCACATCACATCTGAAGGAGTCAAATCCAGCCAGAACCTGGGAAAACAAAGAACAGTCCTGATATATAAGGAAAACAAATTTAAAAGACCAACAAATGAATTATCACCTTTGTAGTTTTGACATGTCAAGTTGGAGTTCTGTGAAGGTACCTTCCATTTACAGATAATCCTAAACCAAAACTACTATGAGTGTGTCCAGTCATTTTAGGAGATCCGCTTGTCCCGCTGGTAAAGTAAATGGCCATCATCTCGTCATGTTTTGTCTTCACACAGGTGTGGCTGTCACTGGCATGTCTACAAAGGAAGAACTACAATGATTCTGCATATCGCACATGGCAGCATAAACTCTTACCACAGAAAAGAATTCAAGAAACCATCTACGTGCACCTCTTCACCTCATGGATCAGGCCCCAGTAACTTAGGCTGAATTCCAAGGTAAAAGTCCTCTCTTTCTCCATCTTGTAGGTGCTTTCTAGAATTATACTAAATTTTGCCATCAAAGCCCATTTATAATAGTTGGTTTCATAGCTTTTTACTGTATGATAACGAAGCACTGAAGCATTTTTAAAAACTCAAGTGGTTTATCATACCATCAGCAGAATGAGGAGTCTATGATTTTAAAATCAAGGCTATGTGAGAACTGCCCTTCCCCTTCACTATGAATGTTTTCAAGTGATTTTTTATTTATTTTATTTAAGGAAGTGAGTATGTGAATAGAAGTCATGGGTAATGGTATAAGGCAGGTTAGTAATTCCCACATTGTTCAAGATTCAGCTGTAGTTCCAATGGATAACTGGGCTGCTAATAAGGCATACATTAGGGCACCTGAGAGGAGCTGAACTCTGCACACACAGTGGCTAAAAAGCAAAGAGATTTTATTGGGGGAGTGTTGGGCTGAGAATGAAACATTAGAATTAGAAACATCCAGGCCACAAGAATTATAGAAAAGCTGTTTTAAAAACCTAAAAAGGCTAGATTAAGTGTTTAGTCCTTGGTTCCATAATTTTCTTCCTTAAAAATAATTAGTACCTATAGCTGCTTACCTTTCATTTCTACTGTAGATAGAAACCTAAGACGGGGTTATCATACCAATCTCTCACGGCTAGAGGCAGTAAACAGCAGTTAGGAGAGTGGGCTCAGGTGCCAGACTCCCCCAGTTTGAAACCCCAGCTCTTCCAGATTTTAGCATTTGACCTTATTCATCTGTATTACTATAGTACCCGTTCTTGGGTTATTGTGCCATGTAAATGAGTTAATTATATGTGAAATACGGGGAACAGTTTTTGGCACAAAACCAATGCCATATAAATGTTACCAAGTTGCAATTACAACATTTTATCTATTTTTATTTTTTTATTTTTATTTTTAAGGATTTTATTTATTTGACAGAGAGAAACACAGTGAGAGAGGGAACACAAGCAGGGGGAGTGAGAGAGGGAGAAGCAGGCTTCCCGCCGAGCAGGGAGCCTGATGTGGGACTCGATCCCGGGTCTCCAGGATCATGACCTGAGCCGAAGGCAGTCGCTTAACCAACTGAGCCACCCAGGTGCCCCGCAATTACAACATTTTAAATTAGAACAGTACTTGGCTTTGGGTAGAACTCAGTAAATGTTAGCTATTTTAGAGGAGGTAGGAATAAGTCTGTAGTTGTAAACATGCTCCCAATTCCTTGAGTAAAAGGTGAGAAGCTCATTCTAGAGAGGGAACTGGCTTGCCAACCTAAAGCTAAGGTAGAACCAATACCTGGTGAGAGTGCTCAGTGACCCCTGGAAGCATTCCATAGCAGGGACTGAACATCAGTGTAACTTTGTTTTATAATTGCATCCATTAACATTAAGTGTTGTTCTTATTTATAATCCAAAGTGTTGTTATCTGTTAGGAAATGATATAGCCTACACATAAGAATTGATTATGATCCATTTCTCTGGGAGATAACAGATCTGTGTTGGTGCTGTGAGTGCGCCTCCTAGATTCTGCTGCAGGAACGAAGGACTTACTCCCCACAGGTGCTGGGAGCCCTATTTAGAGATAGCTTTGGCTGAAGAGAGCAGCCTGGCTCAAGGTCATCTCTCCTTTTAGGGAAAGCCCATGCTCAGTTACTGGTCAGTAAGGGTATATAAAGGCCAGGACCTTTTGCTTTATCTCGGAACAGCTTTGAGGCACTATCCAAGCCCCAGAGGTCCCAGTGGATTAGTTGAAGGTTTTTCTGGGAGTGCATGGCTGATGAATTTCTTCTTTTGCCCAATCCCACATCTTTCCCCTTCTTTCGTAGGTGTTGACCCCAAGGTAAATCCTTGATAAACTTCTTACACAACTAATCTCTATCTCAGGGCCTGCTTCTTTCAAGATCGTAACATATAAAAACCACTCCAAGCTCCTTCCTGCCTCAGAGCTTTGCAGATTATTAGTGCAGCAATAATCACCAGTTGTTCCTTTTGCCTTGTTTTAATTTTCATTTTTCTGATCAGTTGTGGGTTGAATATCTTTTCAATTGTTGTCTTTCTTTTGGGGGAAGCTGTTCTACAACAGTTATGGCTACTCACTTCATCATCTCCTTGAGGTTCCCCCACCCGTCTTTGGGTTTCTGAGACACAATTAGCTTAGAGTGCAGATTTTCACATTTAGATGCAACAGCATCTACTGCTGGGGCTAAAACTTCGTTGGTAATAATGCACTTGGCTTTCGAAGATTGTAGTCTGTAGAGAATGTCTTTCTGGGTCAGCTGAGTGGTTCCTGGAATTAAAACTGTCCCTAAAGGAGCAGAAAAAAAACAACGTATAGAAGGAAGGATTTTCTTTATCACATTAGTTACAGTATTATAGATAGCTCACGTGTCCTCTCTACTGTCTCAGAATGAGTTTGCCATTTACTTTATCAGTCTAGGTATCTGTTTGTCTTCCTTTCATTCTGCTTTTGTCTTTGAAGGCATCTCAATATCTGTGGCCCTTTTAACCTAACATGCAAGCATGTTAAATGCTGGATAATTTTCTTCTATCTGAAGACCATTCATAACATTCAGCTTGAAGGCAGGTTTTTTTTTCATTTTTTTGAAGACAGTTTTGATTGAAGAGTAGTATTATCCAATAGTTATCGGCTAAATGCCAGATGCTAGTTTAAGTGTTTTGCATGTTCTAACTTATTTAATCCCTGCCAAAAAAACCAACACATAAAATCTATACATAATTTGCCAAAGATCACTGGAGTAGAAAGTGGCAGTATGGGGATTGAACTCTCTAGCCTGACCCCAAAGCTGTACACTTAACTACTTCAGTCCAGCACCTTTTTAAATGTACATAGATGTTTTATGATTTCTTTCCAAAGGGAAGAATTGAGGCATTCATCTTTTCAGTGCTTCTACTTCTCCCTGCCGTAAATTATGTTGTAAGTGTAGTGTAATGGTTAAGAGTCTGAGGGCGCCTGGGTGGCTCAGTTGGTTAAGCGACTGCCTTCGGCTCAGGTCATGATCCCCGAGACCCGGGATCAAGTCCCACATCGGGCTCCCTGCTCGGCGGGAAGCCCGCTTCTCCCTCTCTCAGTCCCCCTGCTTGTGTTCCCTCTCTGGCTATGTTTCTCTCTGTCAAATAAATAAATAAAATCTTAAAAAAAAAAAAAAAGAGTCTGTCCTGCAGCAGAACAGTCTTATAGCTTGGCCTTGGACAAGCTACTTCACCTCCATGAGTCTCAGGGTCTGCATCTGTGTAATGGGAATTCTATGAGATTAATGAGGAGTAAATGAGTTAAAATGTGTAAAGAGTGCTGAATAAATTTTAGCTATTATTTTCTCAAAGGATTATTAGACTTTCTCAAAGGATTACTGGAATATATCTATATCTGTATCTAGAGTTATATGTATCCATATCTATATCTCGGGCTATACCACTCTCAAGTTCAGACCCTAAAGAGAGGGGTGGAAAGTATACAGTTCACAGTGGTGTTTACTCTTCCCAGCATCACAGCAGGGAAGGAGGATTGAAGAACATCATGTACCTGGTATTCCTAGACTCTTTGACACTGGCTTGTCTTTCCCTTTAGGGAAGGACAGCCCCCTTCAGTAGAGATCTTCAGGACATAGACAACCAGGAGCAAAACCCAAAGTTCTTCAGAATATCTTTCTTTTTTTTTTTTTTTAAAGATTTTATTTATTTATTTGACAGAGAGAAACACAGCCAGCCAGGGAACACAAGCAGAGGGAGTAAGAGAGGGAGAAGCAGGCTTCCCCATGGAGCAGGGAGCCCGGTGCGGGGCTCGATCCCAGGACTCCAGGACCACGAACTGAACCGAAGGCAGTTGCCCAACCAACTGTGCCACCCAGGCACCCAGAATATCTTTCTTTTCTAATCAGGCAGTACAGCATTGTTTATGAGTCTTTAACTCTAAGGTTATTTCTTAGAGATGTTCTGTCTGGGGAGAAGTAATTAGCCTACCATGGCCTAACAGTTTTCTATAATTTAAAGGCACTCTCTAAGAACAAGCCCACTGCCAGCATTTTATGCCTAGTAGAAGTGCTTTATTTAAACACACCACCCTTAGATAATTAACTCCTGCTAATAATTATTCATATATCTTTAAAAGAACCTATTAATAGTGATCAATCTTACCTATTAAAACTGTCCAAATTAATCGTTTAGGGAAATATTACATAGTTTCTTGCCAGGGAGCAAAGTGTTACTTTAAATCTCTAGTGGGGACATCACTTCTCCCCCTTTGGCCAAGATCAAGTATAAATCTTGGGGGAGGCCTCTTATTACCATGTTGATGATATAGGGTGTATAAAATGATATTACCAACATATACATTTGCATGAAGGCTCAAAAGACTCTGGTACTGGTAGTCCCTTCTCTCCCTGTTAACAGATCTATATGAAAAGACAAAGTTTTTCCAGAACTTTGTTTGGTGGACAAAAGAACTTTTATAATTCAATTTGGCAACAGGATTTGAAAGCCTAGCCCATCCACCCATCCCTCTAGGTGGTAGATAATGCTTATTTTCCGCATTGTTAGTGTGTTAAATTTACCATTTACTGTCTCCCTTTTATTCTCCCTTCTAAGAGAATCTGCCTTCCTTTCTGCAGCCCCAGTAACCATGTCTATATCAGATGAACCTGCCTCTGACCACATCTGACTGGCCCGACCCAAGCCGTGCTAGTCAGATTCTGCCTCAAGTATTTGATTTAAGAGACTCAGTGGTTTGAGACATGCAGAGTTAGAGCCCAAGGCATCTGTGTAGCAAACCAAGCCACCTGTCAGCCAAAATGAAGGGGAGCAAAGAAATCATGTGTTAGTAGAAAGAAGTCAAAGGAACAGATGTGGGCGCCTGGGTGGCTCAGTGGGTTAAAGCCTCTGCCTTCAGCTCATGTCATGATCTCAAGATCCTGGGATTGAGGCCCGCATCGGGCTCTCTGCTCAGCAGGAAGCCTGTTTCCTCCTCTCTTCCTCTGCCTACCTTTCTGCCTACTTGTGATCTCTCTGTCAAATAAATAAATAAAATCTTAAAAAAAAAAAGGAACAGATGGAACAGATGCTTAAAGGATACAGAGACAGGAGGCCCTATGGCTTCAGAGCAAAAGAAATGGAGAAAGAAGCCAGTTGCTCTGTCTGTACCTTCCCCCCCGCTGTAGATTGTTCAGTAGATGTTCAATAATTTTCTTTCCTTATTGAATTAATATGAATGGATTTCTGGTCCTGGCAGTCCAACATGGTGCCCCTTTACTAAGACAGTGAACTTAAGCAGCATTCATGAAACCTATCATTTTGTTTAAAAAAAATGTTAAAAATGGGCTCTGCTACTCTAGTGTACAATTTATATGTACATATGATATGAGAACATGTAACTCTCAAATACAAGTAATTATGTTTTCTCAATATAATTATTTATTATAACCATAGGGATATTAATTTATTCAACAAATATTTTACTGAGAATTTATTATATGCTATTAACTGGAGGTACAGACATGACTATCTCAATCATTGGCTTTTAGGAACATACATAGTCCTGGGGGAATGACAAATTTATAATAAATAGTATACTCAGACATTATAGTACAGGTTAAAATAGAAATGTATACATGTTTTCTAAGGCTGTCAAAAAAGAAAGCACCTGAATTGGGACATCAGGGTAGGGTTGCCTGAGAAGTGACATTATATGAGACCCGAAAATCTAACAGAAGTTGTCCAGGTGGTTAGGTGTGAGGGAAAGAATTTCCAAGCACAGGGAATAGTATGCACTAATCCAGGAAATGAAAAAGATCATGAACCTTATAGGAAACCATTTGATATAGCTGGAGCAGAGAGTATGAAAACAATGAAGGGAGGAGAGCAACCCTTCCATGACACACCTAAAGAAGTTCAGAGTTTACCTGGTAGGCAATGGAGAATTATTAAATAACATCAAGCAGCATATTGACAGTATAAAACGTGCATCCTAGAAAGAACACTAGCTATGGAGAATGAATTGGATTGGAGTAAGGTATGGGCACACACAAGATCAGAAATAGGGAGACTTTTGGGCAAATCCACTCAGGAGATGGAAAACATGTGAACTAAAGCAATGGCAATGGGACTGGAGAAGAAGAGGGACTCTAGGGACATGTAGGAAGTCAGCATTATAAAATGTAGGAACTTATTTGGAAGGAAGAGTAGCAGCAGCTGCTTGCTTTGGGCACCAGATGAATGGCAGTTAACCACGAGAGAAATAAAGGCATGAAACAAGAACTTTGAGTTTGTGGCTGCATTGAGTTTCAGATAACCATGAGTCTATAGGAGGAAAAGAGTGGTAGGTATGAGGGTATTCAGTTGTTGATTGGCATTTGGTTAATAAACCTATTTCATTATGAAAAACCCAATTCATAGTTTAGGTCAAAAGATATGGTGTGTTTCCAGCACATTTCTATGGTTCCTGAGAATAATACTATATTGTATACAGTTCCTCAAATAATTTACCCAAATAAATGTCTCATGATTACTTTGATGTTTTGGTAGATCTCCCATCCAGCCTACTTTAAATGTAACCAGATTGCAAACACTACTAACCTGTTCGCAGACAGGCTATGTTTGCAAGCCACCATTCTGGGATCTTGGGAAGAATCACAATTACTCTATCTCCTCTTTGTAGGGAACAAGCTTCTGTGAGTATATTGGCAAATTTCCTAGACAAAGATCCCAGTTCTTCAAAACTCCATCTCACTTCTCCTCCGTTTCCATCTATCCACCAGAAGGCTGGATTAGAAGGTCTCTTTCCAGCCTGAGGAAAGACAAACTAGATGATTTAAAGGTCATTATGCAGCTTGATTCTATTTTATCTGACTCAGTGGAGTATTTTTTCAGGAGAAAATTCACAGATGAGTAGGATACACAGGGGAAATTTGGAAATAACTCTGGGTTCTTTATTTCTAGCTGTCAAGAGCCATGTTGTTTCTCATTTAGCCTGATTGTTTTTCTTTCCAAAAAGTTAGAATTCTTGCATCCTTTTATGTTCTCTCAGTGCTACATCTATGCCTCATTCCCTACCATTTCTGACCTTCATACTACTACTTTTTGGTATTTTTAAGAAGTTGACCTATAATCATACCTTTTTAAAACCCAGACTTTCTCAACTATGGAGCTATTAACATGTTGAGCCAGATAATTTTTTTGCTGTGGAGGACTGTCATGTGTATTAGAGGATACATAACAGCATCCCTGGCCAAAATTGTTTCCAGAATTTTCCCTGGGGGCAAAATCACTTCCATCCAAGAAACTGTAATTGGACTGGCCCTTGTTCCATACCTTTTCCACATTGGTCCATTGGTCCAGGACATCTTTAGCAAAGTTGAAATACTCTGGAATCTCCAGTCTAAATTGCTGTTTCATGGATTCATAGTCAGAAAAATTCTGAGGGGAAACTGTTTTGTAATCTTTATGTAGTACTCTCACAGAACCAGGGATTGCCAGGCGCCGAAAACAATTGGCACGCAGTAACGTCTCCATGGTGGCAAGAGCTAGCATCAGTCTTGCTGGATGTGTTTACACTCAGGATTTCCACAGAAACTAGTCCATCTAAAAGACAAGCAAAAGAACATGCATTTGTCTCTGTCCTAAAGGTAGCCATACCCGAAAGTAGCTAAGTTATTATTATTATTATTATTATTATTATTATTATTTATAATCATCATATAAGTGCCATTCTCTGAGCACTCAATATATTTCAAACACTGTACTCAGAGCTTTACTTACATACAAATTACACTAAATCTTCAGAGTAACTCTGTGAAGTGGATATTATCATATCTGTTTACAGATAGAAAAATTGACTAATAAGAGGCTGTCTTAGTGAACTCTGGCCACCCTAACAAAATACTATAGACAGGCAGGTTTAAACAACAGACATTTATTTCTCACAGTTCTGGAAGCTGGGAAGTCCAAGATCAAGTGCTAGCCAATTCATTTCCCCGGTATAGGCTCCGTTCCTGACTTGCATATGACCACCTTCTCTTTATGTCCTCACATGGTACAGAGAGTGAGAGCTCTGGTTTTTCTTCCTCTTCTATTAGGATACTAATCCCATCATTGGGGCCTCACCCTTATGACCTCATCTAAACCTAAGTACCTCCCAAAGACCCCACCTCCAAATACCATCACATTTGGGGGGTTAAGGTTTCAACATATGAATTTTGAGGGAGACACTAACATTCAGTACACCAGAAAGGCACTGGTTGGATTTGAACCTAGAGCCGCCTGGTCCCAGCCCATTTTCCTGACTATGTACTACATGATATTATCTCCCATATGCATTTCTAAACAAGTAAAGATCTGAGTCACGCAGTCACTCCCAGTGAAAGCAAAGATATCTAACATCTTTCACCTGCATTTCAAAAGTTGTACAGACATGTTAAGGAGAAATTTCCACAGTGGATAATCTATAAGTAAAGAAACAGAGTAACCTAGTACCAATTAGGCATGAGAGAACTGTCAAAAATCATTTAGTTTATAGGCTGTAGTTCCCATGCTCCCAATAGGAGCCCACACAACCTTCGAGTCCAGACTTGGAGCTGCATTTACCAGAGATGTCATTATAGGGCTTTAACCTTTGGAACTTTTGTGAGGGAGGACCCTCCAGGCCACCTAGCCCTCCCTGCTTCTGTGGGAAATCATTTACAATGTCATTTACCTGGCTGAGATCTCATAAACAAGGTTGTTAAAAACATGGTTCTAGAGATGATAGGGTTCTCTTCTTCGTACTTTCTGTAATTTTCCAAATATCCTACAATGAAATACTACTCTCACAATCATTAAATCATTTTTTTTTTATATAGAGGGAGGGAAAGGGAGAGCGAATCCTAAGCAGGCTCCGCACATGGAGCCTAAAGCAGGGCTGGATCTCACAAACCTGAGATCGTGACCTAAGCCAATGCTTAATTGACTGAGCGACCCAGGCACCCTATCATTAAATCAGTTTTAACTGCAGCTCTAACTGTGTGATATGTAAGGCAGCGTGGCTATGTAGAAGAGTTTCTATATTGATGCATTGCCAAATAATGAATGTCACCGCTAAGTTTTATCCTAAGTGGGCCTGGTGATTGGGCATCATTTTGCTGCATCCAATGCACTGGGAGATCTAGGTGTTTCTTCGACCCTCCCACCTCTTTATGTGAGGACCTGACAAGTCACTGAGCTTGAGTCCTCTGAGATCATCTGGTTTGAGTTCATTTTTCACCTGCAAAGAAAATGGAGCCCCAGAAAGGGGAAGCAACTCGCTTCAATAGGTCACATCAGAGTTAGAACTAGAACTCATGTCTTTGGATTCCCATTTCATTGTTCTCTTTACTGTAGTTCAATAGGATTCGGTAGAGCAGTGATTCTCAACCCTGGCTGTATATATATTTGAACCATCAGAAAATCTTTTTTAAAAATACCAATTCCTGCAGCTTAGATCAATTAAATCAGAATCTCTGGGGTTGGGCCAGAGCATCATACTTTTAAAATTTTCCTCAGAGAATGTTAATGGGCAATCAAGGTTGAGAATCACTCATCCAGAGGTGGGGATCCGTGAGCCAGCAGATCAGCATCACCTGGAAGCTGGTTAAAAATGCACATTCTCGGGGCACCTGGGTGGCTCAGTTGGTTGGGCGACTGCCTTCGGCTCAGGGCATGATCCCGGAGACCCGGGATCGAGTCCCACATCGGGCTCCCTGCTCGTCGGGAAGCCTGCTTCTCCCTCTCTCGCTCCCCCTGCTTGCGTTCCCTCTCTGGCTGTGTTTCTCTCTGTCAAATAAATAAAATCTTAAAAAAAAAAAATGCACATTCTCGGGGCACCTGGGTGGCTCAGTGGCTTAAGCCTCTGCCTTTGGCTCAGGTCATGATCTTAGGGTCCTAGGATCAAGGCCCGCATTGGGCTCTCTGCTCAGCAGGGAGCCTGCTTCCTCCTCTCTCTCTCTGCCTACTTTGATCTCTCTCTCTGTCAAATAAATAAATAAAATCTTAAAAAAGAAATAAATAAAATAAAATGATCAGGGCTGTGTTCTAAACAAAATCTATGGATATTGAAACTTGAACTTCATGTAATTTTCTTTTTCTTTCTTTCTTTCTTTCTCTCTCTTCCTCCCTCCCTCTCCCATCTCCCCCTCTCTCCCTCCCTCCCTCTTTCTCTTCTTTCTTTCTTTTTTCTTCCTTCCTTCCTTCCTTCCTTCCTTCCTTCCTTCCTTCCTTCCTTCCTTTCTCGTTCAGATTTATTTATTTGAGAGAGAGAATGCACACAGGGGGAGAGCCAGAGGGAAAGAGAGAGAGAGAGAGAATGTCAAGCAGACTCCCCACTGAGGGTGGAGCCTGATGCAGGGCTTGATCTCATGACCCTGAGATCATGACCTCAGCTGAAACCAAGAGTTGGATGCTCAAGTGACTCTGCCACCCAGATGCCCCTCTTGTAATTTTCATATGTCATGAATTAAAGTATTCCTCTTTTGACTTTTTTGAAATAATCAAAAATGTAAAATAAAAACCATTCTTGTTTTGCAGCCTGTATTAAAACAGATAGAGGGCTGTATTTAACTCATGGGCTATAGTTCGCTGATCTTTGGTGCTAGAATATAGGTTTTGTGAAGGTGGGCATTTTGTGTGTTATGTTCACGGTACAATCGCTGGGAAACAACAGTGTTTGGCCCACAGTTTGTGCTTATTTGTTGATTTGTTGAATGAATAAATGTTTTCAGAAGGGAAAAATTTGTATATGGTTTATTTCAATAGCTCGGGGATATAGTAGACCTGAGAAGTGCCTCTATTGCTTAGCCAGATTTATATGACTACCTGCACTGTTCATACATGGCTATTTAAATTTAAATTAAATGCCATTTATTTTTTTTAAAAGATTTTATTTATTTATTTGAGAGAGAAACACAGCTAGAGAGGGAACACAAGCAGGGGGAGTGAGAGGGGGAGCAGCAGGCTTCCCGCCGAGCAGGAAGCTGGATGCGGGACTCGATCTCGGGTCTCCAGGATCATGACCTGAGCTGAAAGCAGTCGCCCAGCCAACTGAGCCACCCAGGCGCCCTAAATTAAATGCTATTTAAAAATAAGTTCTTAGTCACACTAGCTGCATTTCAAGTGCTTAACAGTCACATGTGACTAGTAGTTACTGCTTACAGGTAATGTGCAGACACAAAACATTTCTAGGGACGCCTGAGTGGCTCAGTTGGTTAAGCGACTGCCTTCGGCTCAGGTCATGATCCCGGAGACCGGGGATCGAGTCCCACATCAGGCTCCCTGCTTGGCGGGAAACCTGCTTCTCCCTCTCTCACTCCCCCTGCTTGTGTTCCCTCTCTGACTGTGTTTCTCTCTGTCAAATAAATAAAATCTTTTAAAAAAATTTCTATATTGCAGAACATTCTTGTGGACAGTGCTGATCGATACTGATAATAGCTCAGAACTGGGTGATATGAAACATTAAAATACAGGAAAATTGAGGTGAAGGGTTTCCTATATAAGAGTTTTCTAAGGGTTCAGGATTAGTAAAGTAGTGCCTCTCACCGTTGTCTTGTTTGGCAGTGGGATTGAGTAGATAGGGAACCACCCTTCTCTGCTGTTTAATGGCAAGTTAGAGCCCACACATTTGGCAGTTATCTCCCATATTACAGAATTAGCATCAGATTTCCACCAACCGAAGGAAGAAATTCAGTAGTACTTAAAACTATGATTTAGTGTGGTGACTTTTCTCTTTATTTTTAATTTTTTAAAGAATGTCTTCAAATGGTTCCAAAAACATAAAAATTACAGTGAAAAATTGCCCCCGCTTGGGTGGCGCAGTCTGTTAAGCACCCGACTCTTGATTTTGGCTCAAGCCATGATCTCAGGGTTCTGAGGTCTGGCTCTTCACTGGGCATTGATCCTGCTGAAGATTCTCTCTCTCCCTCTCCATCTGCCTCTCCACACTCTCTAAAAAAAAAAAAAAATCTGCTCCCTCCCACCCCCATGTCACAGCTGCCCAGTTTCATCCCAACCCACTCCCTCCAGAAACTATGATTACTTCTATGTATCTCTTCAGGATTTCTTTCCATGTACTTAAGCAAATGACTAGAGGACACTTATCTCTTCACCACTTTGACACAATAGGTAGTCTAGAATACTACAGTACTCTTATAGTTTAAAATTTTTTGTAACAAATTCTTGAATGTCCATCCTTGTCAGTACATGGAATCTTTCTCATTTTTTTTTGTTTTCTGTTTTGTTTTTTTAAAGAGCTGCATGGCATTCCAGTGAACAACGGCACCATAAGCCAATCCCCCACTGATGTCATTAGAATTTTTTCCATTATTGTGCAGTTAAGATGAAATTTTGAAACTGTTTCCTCCACCATATTTAGAATTCTTCAAATATACATTGAAAAGAAAATTGACCAGTCTGCTGGAGCTTAAAATGAGCCTAACCATTCTGTTCTACCAAAAAGAAAATATCAGCACCCTCCTGATCAGAGATAGTAAGATTGCCTTCTCCTCAATAAAATTTTTTTTGGTAATCTTAGCACTTCACAACATTTATTTTCCAGATTTCCAATATTCTTTGTAAGTGAAAGAGCTGAGATATGAGTCCAGATGTTTGTACTGAGCCACAGAAAACTCTTCTAAGAAAGAACCACTGCTGGTCAGTTGGGCTTGAAAGTATCTAAGGTCTCATCTGAAATGCAAACTCGACATCCATATAAACAGCAGTGCAGAGGAAGTTTTGGCCTCCTTACATCTCCGTAAGTATCTCTCCCACCAAGCAATCCAAGTAATTGCATTGGCTTAGCATATATAGCCTCATAGCAAGATCAAGCCCCTACTGTTCTCCTCAGCCCTAACAAGACCCTACCTTCAACTTCTATACAGGATTTTTGGAACTTCTCTTAACTATTTCGTGGAGGGAGGGGCTACCCTAGGATTATTTTCTTGTATTTTCATGTATATATTTTCTGAAATGTCACTAAAAATAGTCTGCATACTTTCCAGGTGATGCAGAAGATGGATTCCAATTTGCCACTGAGCAGGGTGGAAAGCAAAGTAGATAGTACAGTGCAAAACTCAGCTGCTCCTTGGACCCAATTAAATTTTTTTCCCCAAAACATTTTACCAAGTTAACACATGCACATAGTTTTAAAAAAAATTGCATAGTACCGGGCACCTGGGTGGCTCAGTGGTTTAAAGCCTCTGCCTTCAGCTCCAGGTCCCGATCCCCCACATAGGGCTCTCTGCTCAGCAGGGAGCCTGCTTCTTCCTCTCTCTCTGCCTGCCTCTCTGCCTACTTGTGATCTCTCTCTGTCTAATTAATTAATTAATTAATTAATATTTATTTGACAGAGAGAAACACAGCGAGAGAGGGAACACAGCAGGGGGAGTGAAAGAGGGAGAAGCAGGCTTCCCGTCGAGCAGGGAGCCGGATGTGGGGCTCGATCCCAGGCATCTGTGATCATGACCTGAGCCGAAGGCAGTCGCTTAACCAACTGAGCCACCCAGGTGCCCCATAAAAAAATCTTAAAAAAAAAAAAAAAAAAGTATCTTAAATTAAAAAAAGTTACATAGTACCAAAAGACCTAAAATGAAAAACTTAGCTGCTATGTTTACAGATTTTGTGTGTGCATACTCCTAGACAGAATTACACAATAGCTCAACAGCTGAGAAATTCTGATAGAAACACTTGGGCTGCCTAAGACTTCCATGAGAGAATTTTTGATCTGATGCTTAGGGGTTGCTTGTTTGTTATCTTGGCTCAAAAGTGTGTGTGCCAGACCCACAAACCTTACACAGGAGATAGATAGGGTCATACTCACTGAAGTGACAGATTCCGACACAGCTGAAGGTGATGGCAGACCAGTTTCCTAGAAGAGCAGCCCTGAAACTTGAACTCTCGCTTCTGTGTTAGTCCTGGTAGTAGCCAAAAGAAGGAGAAGTAGTCTGACAGTTGGAGGAAGCAAGACACACCCAGAGGGCCTTCCCTGGATTGGTGGAGACATTCCAGAAGGAGGAGCAGGAGTGCTGGGCTAAGATTATGGGGAAAGTTTACACAATCTCCTGCCACCCTCCAGTTCATAGTTAATGATTTAAATACACTGCAAGCTTTTGCTGCGGGGGTGGGGGGGTTGGGCTGGGAAGGTAATTTATTCACAGGAAAGAAAGTACCCATGGAATTCCTGGATTTAGTGTGGTGACTTTTCTCTTTATTTTTAATTTTTTAAAGAATGTCTTCAAATGGTTCCAAAAACATAAAAATTACAGTGAAAAATTGCCCCCGCTTGGGTGGCGCAGTCTGTTAAGCACCCGACTCTTGATTTTGGCTCAAGCCATGATCTCAGGGTTCTGAGGTCTAGCTCTTTGGTCCCATGAAGGGACAGAGCAAGTTTTCTCTCAGAAAGAAGAAAGAACAAAGCATGGCAGAGGACGTGGAAGGGTTTTGGAATGGAAAAGAAAGAAGTTAAGTGGCACATTTGGGTTGCTCTGGGTCTCAGAGAACTGGTTGCTGTGTTTATCTGTTGAACTGGTCAGGACTAAACATAAATGCTCTCAGGTTGCTCCTTTTAGTGCTTCCTAGTTCCCGCCAGGTAAAATCGCAAGTCCTTACGTGGAATCCAAGGAACCGCGTGATCTGACACAGGGTTCTCTCTGACCCACACCTGCTTCTCCTTCCCTTACTCTGCTGCAGCCACATCGACACCCTTGCTTTTTTTTTTTTTTTAACAAATCATGCATGTTCCAGCCTTGGGATTTTCTCTACTGCCTGGAACACTCTTCCCTGAGATACCCCTTGGCTAAAGCCCCTTTTTATGAGGTATCCTACCAAAGAGGTCTTCCCTTACTATGTTTTGGAAAATCGCATCCCTCAATTTTTCTCTTTAATCTGTTTTAACTTTTTCCATCTCTTACCACCACTTTTAAGAGTAAGAAATTTGTTTTGTTTGCTGATGTATCACTATTGTCTAGAACAGCTACCGGCAAATTTGAGGCATTCAAGAAATAATTGATGGGTAAATGAATAAATAAGTGATTTTCCAGTTACATGTGACAGAAACCCAATTTAGATTCACTTAAAATAAGGAATTTATTGGTCTTTTTTAGTTTTGTGACTTTTTGCTTGTTGGTTACTTGGGATCTTCTATGTAGATAATCACATAATCTGCAAATAGGGACAGTTTTACTTATTTCATTTTTTTACCAATTTAATTTTTTAATTTAAATTTAGTTAAGTAACATATAGCCTATTATTAGTTTCAGAGGTGGACCTCAGTGATTCATCTGTTGCCTATAACAACCAGTGCTCATTACATTATATGCCCTCCTTAATGCCCATCACCCAATTACTCTATTTCCCCCCTCACCTCCCTTCCAGCAACCTTCAGTTGTTTCCCATAGAGATTCAGTTAAATCTCTTATGGTTTGTCTCCCTCTCTGATTTTGCCCTATTTTTCCCTCCCTTCCCCTATGATCCTCTGTTTTGTTTCTTAAATTCCACATATGAGTGAAATCATATGATAAATATATTTTTCTGATTGATTTATTTTGCTTAATGTAATACCCTCTAGTTCCATTCACATCATTGCAAATAGTAAGATTCCTTTTTTGATGGCAGAGTAATATTCCATTATATGTATACACACACACACACACACACACACACACACACACACACACACCCCACATCTTCTTTATCCATTCATCTGTCAGTGAACATCTGGGCTCTTTCCATAGTTTAGCCATTGTGGACATTGCTGCTGTAAATATTGGGGTGCAGGTGCCCCTTCAGATCAGTATGTTTGGGTAAAGAACTAGTTCTGCTAATGCTGGGACACAGAGTAGCTCTATTTTTTTACTTTTTTTTGAGTTCCTGTACCAGTTTTCATTCCCACCAGCAGTGTGGTTGTCCCACTACCAGAGAAAAGGAAAAGAAGGTTTCCTTTTCTCCATATCCTTGCCAACATCTGTTGTTTCCTGACCTTGTTAATTTTAGCTATTCTGACAGGTGTGAGGTCATATCTCATTATGGTTTTGATTTGTATTTCCCTGTTGCTAAGTGATGTTAGCATTTTTTTCATGTGTCTATGGTCATTTTTATGTTTTCTTTGGAGAAATGTCTGTTCATGTCTTCAGTCCACTTTTTTTTTTAAAGATTTTACTTATTTATTTAACAGAGAGAAACACAGCGAGAGAGGGAACACAAGCAGGGGGAGTGAGAGAGAGAGAAACAGGCTTCCGGCTGAGCAGGGAGCCCGATGTGGGGCTCGATCCTGGGTCTCCAGGATCATGACCTGAGCGGAAGGCAGTCGCTTAACCAACTGAGCCACCTAGGCACCCCTTCAGTCCATTTCTTGACTGTATTTTCTGTTTTTTGGGGTGGTGAGTTTGGTAAGTTCTTTATATGTTTTGGGTACTAGCCCTTTATCTGATAAGATATTTGCAAATATCTTCTCCCATTATGTTAGTAATCTTTTGGTTCTGTCAACTGTTGCCTTTGCTTTACAAAAGATTTTATCTTGATGAAGTTCCAATAGTTCACTTTTGCTTTTCTTTCCCTTGCCTTTGAAGATGTGTCTAGCAAGAAGTTGCTGTGGCTGAAGTCAAATAGGTTGCTGCCTAGTTCTCTTCTAGAATTTTGATGGGTTCCTGTCTCACATTGAGGTCTTTCATCCATTTTGATTTTATTTTTGTGTATGGTGTAAGAAAATCATCCAGTTTCATTCTTCTGTATGTAGCTGTCTAATTTTCCCAACACCATTTGTTGAAGAGACTTTTTTTCCATTGGATATTCTTTCCTGCTTTGTTGAAGAAGAGTTGGCCATAGAGTTGAGGCTCCACATGAAACCATTTAGAGTCTCCAAACTTTACAGACTCCTGTGGTACATATCTGTGCCACTCCTCCTGAGGAGAGGGGGAATCTCACCATTGTTCTGCCTCTTGCTGGGCCCCTGCTGAGAATGCAGTGGCGGTGCAGTGGTTTGAGGTTTATGGCAACATTGAGCAGAAGGCCAGTGCCTGGACTTACTATTTGTAGCCAGCTTCCCTGCTCCAGTGCTTGAAAAACTCCACCACACTCAGGCACCCCCATTCTTTTTGTGACATTGGGGATCCTGAGACCATGTTGTCCCACCTGGGATTCTACCCCATTTCACATCCTGAACATCTTTCAGGCAGACTTCTAAAATTTCTGATTTTGTGCTCCACTGTTTATAATACTTTCCAGTACCGAGCTTATGGAGGCTTCCCTCCCCCCAACCCCAGTTTATCTTCTGATATTGTTAAGAGCCGCCTTGGTCTCGCAAGCTGACGAGTCACCGTGGGGAAGATGGCAGTAGAAGCACAGCTCCTGCCTCATGGGAAAACTCACTGACTTCTGTAAGTCTCAGTGAGAAGGTAGCAGTAGAAGCACAGCTCCTGCCGCGATAAAATAACCCACTGGGCCTGATGTGGTCACAGCAAGGAAAGGGCAGTCTGAGCCTTGCTCCTGCCCATGATGCAAAACTAGTATCTCCTCTTTCTACTGATTGGTCTTTACCCTAGAAGTAAAGCTCATTACTCTTGACATGGCCTCAGGGCGCTCTAAGCCAAACCAAGACTTTCTTATAGGCCTTAACAGTGTACTTTTTGTGGACACCTGGGTGGCTCAGTGGGTTAAAGCCCCTGCCTTCGGCTTAGATCATGATCTTAAGGTCCTGGGATTGAGGCCTTAAGGTCCTGGGATTGAGGCCCGCATCAGGCTCTGTGCTTGGCAGGGAGTCTGCTTCCTCCTCTCTCTCTGCCTGCCTCTCTGCCTACTTGTGATCTCTCTCTCTCTCTGTCAAATAAATAAATCTTTAAAAAAAAGAGTGTACTTTTTGTACTGTCCCTTTAAATTTCCTGCAGCTCTGTGGAGGAGATTGTCCAGGCTCTTGAATGGGTAAATAAAGGCTTAATATAAGAAATAAAACTGTACTGGGGCACCTGGGTGGCTCAGCTGGTTAAGCGACTGCCTTCGGCTCAGGTCGTGATCAGGGACACCCAGGATCGAGCCCCACATCAGGCTCCCTGCTCGGCAGGAAGCCTGCTTCTCCCTCTCTCACTCCCCCTGCTTGTGTTCCCTCTCTGGGTGTGTTTCTCTCTGTCAAATAAATAAAATCTTAAAAAAAAAAAAAGAAAGGAAAAAAGAAATAAAACTGTACTAACAAGAACATTGCCACACACACAAAGGATCCATAAATAAAGAGTGCTGCACCTAGTCAGAGAAAAGAGGCTTGAGCAAGCGCTTTTACCTTTGTAAGATAAGTTATCTTTCTCTTTGACACCAGACAGACTAACTTCTGGCCATTATATTTATGGTGGAGCTTAAACTTTGTATATAACTCATCTAAGCCTTTTAATTGTTTTCTTATTTGTAAGGCCTGCTTAAAAAATACCATATGATTAATCTACTCTTTATTGTCTAGGCGCCAAATGTAGGAAATCATAAATAACCTTACTAATTGGCATGTCCTGGTTGAGGGAGTTAACATAACTTGTGGATATAGACACCTGCAAAAATATGTTTTACTAACCAAAACACTATGTTTCATTAATCAAAATGCTGTGTAAGCAAAAATCATTCCCTGTAGAAAAAAATTTCCTTTATGATGATCTGTAACTTGTTGCCTATAAATAAAGACACTAAAAGCCAGCAAGGCAGAGATGCCCGGCAGGTGATCAAAAAGAATCTTTGGGGCTCTCTTGTTCGCCAACACCATCCTTCCTTCAGGGACCCCTGGTTCAGCCAGAGCGGGCCTCCGGCATGATATATTGTCTCTGATTCATGTCTCCACACCTCCTACCTTCCAAAAAGTGGTTGCTTTTCTATTCGTAGAAGTGTAACAATCTTTTCTCAGATCTCAGGTTGATTTCACAGGTGGTCAGAATGAATTGATAACTATCTAGCTGAATTTCAGGGACCAGACAAAATTAGAGTTCCCTACTCCTCTGCCATCTTAACTTCTCTCCCTACTTCTTTCTTGCAGTTCTATGTGCCTTTTATTTCTTTTTCTTGCCTAATTGCATCAACTAGAATTACAGTATTAAGTTGAATAAGAATGGTAGGAGTAGATGTGCTTGCATTTTCCCTGATATTAAAGGGAAAACATTCAGTCTTTCATGCTTGAGGGTAATGTGAACTGTAGGTTTTTTGTAGATTGCTGTTTATCAAGTTGAGGAAGTGCTCTATTCCTGTTTTTCTGAAAGTCTTTATCATGAACAAGTGATATTTGAATTTTGGCAGATACCTTTCCTGCATCAATCAATGTCATGTGATCTTTATTTGTTAGCCTATCAATAAGGTGGATTACACTGATTTTGGGGGGTGGCCGATTTTATTTATTTAGTCGAGATTGAGAGAGAGAGAGCGCATGAGTGGTGGGAAGGGGCAGAGGGAGTGGGAGAAGCAGACTCCTCACTGAGCAGGAAGCCCGACACAAATGTGGGGCTCAATCCTAGAACTCTGGAATCATGACCTGAGTTGAAGACAGGTGCTTAACCAACTGGGCCACCCAGGCGCCCCTACACTGATTGATTTTTAATCACTGAATCAGCCTTGCTTCCCTAAAATAAACCCCTATTGGCTCTGAGGTGTGTATATATATATATATATATATATATATATATATATATATATATATATATAATTAATTTTTTTTTAAGATTTTATTTATTTGACAGAGAGAAACACAGCCAGAGAGGGAACACAAGCAGAGGGAGTGAGAGAGGGAGAAGCAGGCCTCCTGCTGAGCAGAGAGCCCGATGTGGGACTCGATCCTGGGTCTCCAGGATCATGACCTGAGCCGAAGGCAGTCGCTTAACCAACTGAGCCACCCAGGCGTCCCTGAGGTATATATATTTTTATATATATTGATGACTTCTATAGTTTATATCTCTTGCCAAATTTGAGAAATTTTCAGTTATTATTTCTTTTTCAGTCCTGTGCTTTCTCCCTCTCATTCTCCCTTTTTGGGATTTTTTTTTTTAAATCTTTTTTATTTTTTTATCTTTTTTTTTTTTAGTTTTTATTTATTTATTTATTTGACAGACAGAAACACAGCTAGAGAGGGAACACAAGCAGGGAAACTGAGAGAGGGAGAAGCAGGCTTCCCACCAAGCAGGGAGCCCAATGTGGGGCTCGATCCTGGGTCTCCAGGATCATGACCTGAGCTGAAGGCAGTTGCTTAGTCAACTGAGCCACCCAGGCACCCTATCTATTTTTATTTTTATTGTTTTTTAAAGATTTTATTTATTTGACAGAAAGAGAGAGATCACTCATAGGCAGAGAGGCAGGCAGAGAGGCAGGCAGAGAGAGAGGAGGAAGAAGGCTCCCCGCTGAGCAGAGAGGGATCTTGACCTGAGCTGAAGGCAGAGGCTTTAATCCATTGAGCCACCCAGATGCCCTCCCCTTTTGGGATTCTGATGACACAATATTAGATCTTTTGTGATAGCCCCACAGGTCTCTGAGGCTCAGTTCTCTTTATTCCTTTTTTTCCTTTCTTCTCCTTCTTTGTATTTGTTTTTGTAGGGGTTGTTTTTTTGGTTGTTATTTTTTGTTTTGTTTTGTTTTGTTTTACATTCAGCCTGGCTTCTCTCTTTTGTTACTATTGAGTAATTTCTGCTCTGTCTCCTAGTTCACTGATGATTTTCTTCTCTTCCTCCCATTCTGCTGTTGAGTCCACCCAATCAGCTTTTTACTTCTCTTATATTTTCTTTCTCCTTTTTAAAAATGTTTTATTTATTTATTTGACAGAGAGAGAGAGAAATGAAACATAGGCAGAGAGGCAAGCAGAAAGAGAGGGGGAAGCAGGCTCCCCACTGAGCAGAGAGCCCAATGTGGGCCTTGATCCCAGGACCCTGAGATCATGACCTGAGCTGAAGGCAGAGGCTTTAACCCACTGAACCACCCAGGCACCCTCTTTTTTTTTTTTTTTCTTTTTTAGATTTTACTTATTTATTTGACAGAGAGAAACACAGCTAGAGAGGGAACACAAGCAGAGGGACTGAGAGAGGGAGAAGCAGGCTTCCTGCTGAGCGGGGAGCCAGATGCTGGGCTCTGGAATCATGACCTGAGGCTGAAGGCAGATGCTTAATGACTGAAGCCACCCAGGTATCTTTCTTATCATATTTTCTAATTGTATTTTTTAGTTTTAAATTTTTCATTTGGTTCTTGTTGATATTGTCTATTCATTTGCTGAGGCTCTGATGTTTCAAGCGTATGTATTTGTAATTGCTTAAAGCATTTTTTATCATGGCTGCTTTAAAACCTTTGTCAGATACTTCTAACGTCTTTGTCATCTTGGTATTGGCATCTATTGATTATATATATATATATATATATTTTATTCAGTTTGAGATCTTTCTGGTTCTTAGTATGGTGAGTGATTTTCATTTGAAACCCGGATAGTTTTATATTATGCAATCAGATTTTCGATCTCATTTAAACCTTCCATTTTACCTGGCTTCGTTCCACTCTGTTCTGGCAGTGAAAGTAAGAGGGCACCACCTCATTAATGCCAGATGAACATGGAAGTCCAGGTTCTCCACTAAGTCTCTAATGAAACTGGGATTGGGAGGAGTTGCTTTTTAGTGCTAGATAGGATACAAGTTCCAATTCCTTATGGGATCTCTACTGATACTGGCTTGCTCCCTATGTGGCTTCTCTGATACTATCCCATTGGAGGGTACTGGAACACCTTGTTATAGACTCATGAGAATAGAAGTCTAAGCTTCCCATTCTACCTTTGTTGGCATAGATAAAGATGAGTGGAGCCATGATTTTTTTTCTGTGGTACTTGGCTAGAGTAGAGGAGTTGATGTTTAAAAGTATTCTGTCTTGCTGGTCTGCTCCTTTTTTGGTCCTTTGGTAAAAGACAACAGGCTTTTTCTCAGGCTTTAATTGTTGGTACCACTGGTATTTCCAGGTTTTTGGCTTTTTCAATGCCAAGTCTAGGATATATGGGCCAGAAAGAAAACCCAAGGAATTGACCTCTGTGTCATTCCTTCAGTCCCAAAGTCTGTAACCAGTCTGTCTTCCTCTCTATACCTTCCAGAGTCTTCTTATGTTTGTTTTATATGTAATGTTCAGGGCCCTTAGTTGTACTTAGCAGGAGTAAAGAGAAACGTCTATCTCCTCCATCTTCCCAGTGTAGAAGTTATCCTATCTCATTTTAAAAAGATTGTATTTATATTTTGAGGCAGAAGAGGGAGAGAGTGTGCACACACACAACTGAGGTGAGGGGCAGAGGGAGAAGGAGAGAGAGAATCTCGAGCAGACTCCCCACTGAACAGGGAGCCCAACACAGGGCTTGATCCCAGGACCCTGAGATCATGACCTGAGCCAGAGGCAGACGCTTAACCAACTGAGCCACCCAAATGCCCCACCTCATTTTGTGAGGTTAGAATAGCATCGATAGCATTTTTATTTATTATTTATTTTTTTTGCATTGATAGCATTTTTAGACAAGAACACTGCTAAAAAGAAAATCAAAGGCAAACTGAGAAACTGAACATATATAAAAAGCCTAAAGTAAATTATTAACAAACTGAAATCAGCAATGTATAAAAACCAAACATCCATTATGACCAGTTTGAGTTTATCCCACAAAAAGGTAAAAGGAGGGGTGCCTGGGTGGCTCATTTGGTTAAGTGGGGGCTCATTGCTCCCAAAAGTAAATACAAATAGAAGGGAATTTCTTTAATGTGATAAATATGGACATCAATTACTTAATTTGATACTGAAACATTAGAAACATTTTTTAAAAGATTTTATTTATTCAACAAAGAGAAATCACAAGTAGACAGAGTGGCAGACAGAGGGAGAGGGAGAAGCAGGCTCCTCACTGAGCAGGGAGCCTGATGTGGGGGCTTGATCCCAGGACTCTGCGATCATGACCTGAGCCAAAGGCAGATGCTTAACTGACTGAACCACCCAGATACCCCAAATATTAGAAACACTTTATGGTGAAATGTTAGAGGCAATTTAATTCAATCAGGAATAAGACTGTAGCCACTATGCCTAATTAATATTATACCACAGCCCTTTGTTGGCCCATTCCTGGCCAACTAGAATGCAAATACTTTAACTGTTTGCTCATTACTGAATTTCAGAAAGGTAGAACAGGGCCTAAAGGCATTCAGTAAATATTTGTTAAATGTGAAATATTTGTTAAATTCAGTAAATATTTGTTAAATGTGAAGAAGCCATATCTATAAAAATGATATAATTAAAAAACCCCAGGAAAACAATGGAGAATATTTAATATATAAGTAACTCATGTTAATTTTAAAATTCTAACAACAGAAAAATACAAAGAGGATGGTTAAAAAAAAAAACATTTCAAATCTCACCACAAAAAAGCAACTGTTAATAACTTGGGCTCACATCATTTTACATATTATACTGGGCATATTTACAGAGGGAAGGTGGGTAGATAACTGATAAAAAATGGATCTGGGGGGCGCCTGGGTGGCTCAGTTGGTTAATTGACTGCCTTCGGCTCAGGTCATGATCCCGGAGGACCGGGATCAAGCCCCACATCGGGCTCCCTGCTCCGCGGGAGGCCTGCTTCTCCCTCTCCCACTCCTCCTGCTTGTGTTCCCTCTCTGGCTGTGTTTCTCTCTGTCTTTAAAAAAAAATGGATCTGGGATATGCACAATATTTTAAGTAAAATGATATTGAACTTTAACCCACAGAAAAACAATTGAAGTAAAACTGAAGAATAGTCAAATCCAGGTAGGTATTTATTTTTTTATTTTTATTTTAAGTAGGCTCCATGCCCAGTGTGAGCCCAGTCTGGAGCCCAGTGTGGGGCTTGAAATCACAACCCTGAGATCACGAATCAGATGTTTAACCGACTGAGCCACCCAGGCAGCCCCCAGGTGGATGTTTCTTAACTAGACATGTCATTAGTTCCTAAAAGATCCCACCAAAGTTAAGAAAAACCTTAAGTGATTGGAGTAATTTTTTTTAAAAGATTTTATTTATTTATTTGACATAGAGAGAGAGAGAGATATCACAAGTAGGCAGAGAGGCAGCAGAGAGAAAGGAGAAAGCTCCCTGCTGAGCAGAGAGCCCGACATGGGCCTCCATCCCAGGACCCTGGGATCACGACCTGAGCTGAAGGCAGAGGCTTTAACCCACTGAGCCACCCAGGCACCCACGATTGGAGTAATTTTTAAACCTACATTTTTCTAAGTAAACTATCAATCAGCATCTACTTTATGAAAATCAATTGATACTTTCTGTTACTCTTATCTCCCTTCCTCTAGCCCTTTGATTTTTGTTATATTATTGTCAGGTTTGGAGAACTGTGCATTCTCTTCTATAACCATAACTTCCTCAATTACGAAGCATTAGTTTATGACACTGATTTCCAAGGTGGGGGAGGGTCATGGGAGGTGCCTTGTGCCCTAGGGGGTTGTAGGGCAACGTCTGGAGACATTTTGTGTTGTCACACCTAGGGGAAATGCTATTGGCATCTAGTAGGTGGAGACCAGGAGTGCTGCTAAGCATTTTACAATGCACAAGACAGCCTCTGCAACAAAGAATTAATTATCCAGCTCCAAACCTAAGCGCTATGACTAAGAAACCCTGATCTAATGTCTAAGTGGGATTCAATGCTCACCAATAGTCTTTTTCAGATAGCTTCTCTTTCCTTGTATTCTTTACTGTTTTTATTAGTCGAATTTAACATTTAGGAGGTTTTTTTCCTTTACAAAGGCTTATAATAACTGTGTTCTCTTGCTTAGTTGATAATGCCTGTCTACTGACTTTATATGGAGGATAACTTGGCTGGGTTTGAGTTTCTTTTCTTTTCTTTTTCTTTTTAAAAAATTTTTAAAGATATTTATTTATTTATTTATTTGACAGAGAGAAATCACAAGTAGGCAGAGAGGCAGGCAGAGAAAGAGGGGGAAGCAGGCTCCCCGCAGAGCAGAGAGCCCAATGTGGGACTCGATCCCAGGACCCTGAGATCATGACCCGAGCCGAAGGCAGAGGCCCAACCCTCTGAGCCACCCAAGCGTCCCTGAGTTTGAGTTTCTTATGTTAAATTTTATTTCCCTGCAGAAAACTCTGGACCTTGTTCCACTGTTATTTGACATTAAATATTACTTTGGAGAAGCCCAAGGTCAACCCAGTTCTTCTCTCCTGGTATGTGTCTATTGCATAAAAAGAAAATTTGACTGGCCTTTGTCCCCCATTCCTATCATTGGAGACTCTAAATCCTTTGAATTTCTGGGTAATAGGAGTGCCTTTGTTATTCATGAAACCCCTTAAAGATTTTATGTATTTGTCAGAGAGAGAGAAAGAGGGCACAAGCAGGGGAAGTGGCAGACAGAGGGAGAAGCGGGCTCCCTGAGGAGCAAGGAGCCCAATGTGGGACTGGGATCAATGAAAGGATGCTCCCCCACCCTCCAGAATGTCAGAGCAGACCCTCCTCCTGTTATCTAAGCCTAGCAACGGGCAGGCAGTTACCCAGCCCCCTCAAGCCCTACAGAGACCTAAAGAAATTCCATAAGACTGTAAGCGTGCAACTCATCACGTACCCCTTGTTAACCCAAATTAGGACATATGTTCCCCTGTAAAGGTGGTTGGGGAAA
>PITA01020632.1:0-34411 GCA_004023965.1 Spilogale gracilis | reverse complement strand
GGTAATCTAGGGAGGGAAATGAAACAACAGAGACTTTGAACACAGAAACAAACTGAGGGACTTGGAGGGAGGGGGGTGGAGGGATGGGAGAGCCTGGTGGTGGGTACTGGGGACACCTAAAGCGTGGAGCACTGGGTGTGGGGAATGGGGAATGAATCTTGAAACACTGGAAAAAAAAATTTTAGTAACAATAAAAAAATTAAAAAAAAAAACAAAAACAAAAAAACATAAAACATCTCTGAACTTTCTGGGAAATTGCCAGAATACTAGTAAGGAAGAAAGAGCTAAGATCTATATATCATAGGATCTATCATTTAAAAAGTTGTTTCTAAAATCTCTTTTGAGTGTATTTATTGAAATTTAATATGAACTGTTTTTAAAGGATATACATACTTTGGATATAAAGTTACATTCTAATATCTAATACCTTTGGATTTACTCACTGCCATCTGGTGTTACTATAATCAAATTGCAATGGCAGCTTCTTGGACTAACACATTTTACCTCTTAAGAGTTGAAATTACTGAAATAAATATGCAAAGAGACAAGTTTGACATTAAACATTCTACCACACTCAAAAGTATTATGAGTTGAAGCAAAGACAGACAATTAAATTATTTTCTTCTAGTGATTTACAATGAGGCACCAACTCAATGAAGTAACATTTATGTTACTGAAAGGTGGTGGCACAGTAAATCCTACTTCATTGCCAATAAACTGAAGATCAAAACAATCAACCAAGCTCCACTGGTAATAAATTGAAAGTCAGTGGAGCACAAAATGTATTACTGTTAGAATTAATTTTGGCACAAAATGGGTTGTTGAGTTTTCCCCTTTTCTTAAGGCAAATCAACCCCAAGCAAACAGTTAATAGACTGTTGAAAGGTAAACTCAATGTGCTCATAGTATTCTGATGAAATTTGAATTTTGTATTTGATTTTTGAGGACAAATAGTCATTTGGATTTTATTTTACATGTATTTTAGAGGAGATTTTACAATAGTTTCATGATTAAATTTCATCTTAAAATATCTATTGGATTACAAATAGAATTTTTTCACACATTTACCAAAAAGCTCTTAGGGACAAGCAATTGATCCAATCATTGATTATAATAAGTTGAACTCATATTTCATGGACTTTCATGATTTAAAACTTACTAACAAAACTGGAGTATGTCATAAGAAGTTGTTTAGGTACTGAGAAAATTTAAACACACAATACTCTGCCAAATGAAGAAAGCTAACATGCTTTAACGGTACTCTGAAATGTGTAGGAATAAGAGAGCTATGCTCATACATGGTGCTAAACCTAAAGATTCTGGATGAGAACTACAGAGGTGAGGCAAGTTCATGACTTCCCTGCTGTAGGTTATCACCAGAAATCATTTCTATAGTTTGTTACCAGACTAGGAAAAGATTTCTATTTAATACTTCCACTCAGAATGAGGTAACTAACTTATTCAAGATCATCTGGTGGCAGAATCAGAATTTTGCCTCAAATTTCCTAACTCACAAAAAGATTTCTTTTAACTACAAAACATCTTTTATGTAGATCTTCAATCTGAGGATGCCTTAAGCCTTTAGTAGTATTTGGTTTTTCATAGTAAAGATTCATAATAGATGGTTTGTCTTCAGATTCATTTTTTTCTCATCTAAAGCTGAATCTCTTTCCTGTGAACCTTCATAAAGCACAGAAGATATTACTATTATTATTGCATAAATCCATTTGAAAACATTTGTGGTTTTATTTCCTTCTATCTGCCAACTTAAAGTTTCTCTTTAATTTATGTGGGTGTTGACTTCCATAGTTACATAACGTGGCAATTTCATAGCAAAATAATTATCCTTGTTAGTTCTAGAAAACAAGGTTTACTCACCTACTGATAGTGGGTAACACAATGAGTCATAAATAACCCTTACCAAGATTATTCTATAGAGGAAACAGTACTCCTGGTTTTCCTCAGAATCTGAATGCTATGGTGCAGTAAAATATACAAAATACATTCTGTACTTGCAAGACAGAAATCATTATTCAGGGGCTTTTTGATTTGGTAAGATTATTTTTTAAGAATGAATCCATACTCTTGTGTTGGTAAAGACAGTGGTGGCAATAATACGACCATGAACAGCTGAATTTATTCTGCTAACATATAGATGAGTTTCTCTATGTTCAGCTTGAAATAATTTTCAAGTAATCAATTTAAAAAATCCATAGGCAAATTCCAGAAATCATATAAAGATATTCCTACTAGTGGATAAATACAAATATCGGAAGGTGTAATTGTTTATAAGAATTGAAGGAATTTGACATAATTTTTGAATCATCTTTTTTAAAGAAAAAGAAATATTAAAATGTATATAAAATGGTATGTTTTTAGTATTTAATTTTTTTTGCTTTCTTAACCCTTATTTACATAATCTAACTGTAAATATTTTATTTTTTAAATTTTTTTAAAAAGGATTTTATTTATTTGACATAGAGAAACACAGATAGAGAGGGAACACAAGCAGGGGAGTGAGAGAGGGAGAAGCAGGCTTCCTGCTGAGCAGGGAACCTGATGCGGGACTCGATCCCGGATCTCCAGGATCATGACCTGAGCCGAAGGCAGTCGCTTAACCAACTGAGCCACCCAGGCGCCCCTAACTGTAAATATTTTAAAGGGAGTGAAAAATGGTTAAAATGAACATGAGAATTCTGAGAAATCATACAAGAAATGCTAACAGGGCATTAAAAAGCAAATTGACTACTAGTGAAATGAAAGCTTAGACTGAATGAAATTGAACAAAGAAAATGAGAAATGAGGAAGGAGATTAGAAATGAGATAAAGAGCAAAATGTAAAAAAGTTAATCAAATGAAATACTTGATTTGAATAACCAAGGTGATGTAATCAATGTGGACAGAGAAAACTAGAAAATTAGTATAACACTAGAAAAACAGTGTTGTAACTATGGATATTACAAAAAACTTACATGTTGTTCTCATAACACACCTATGTGGTATTTCTATCTGGTAAAAAAAAAAAATGTGTATTATATTCTAGAGGCCATCAACAAAGCACTTTGGCCCACTCACACATTTCTAGACCTATTTTTGATCATTTTGCTCTCTTAGTGTGAACATTATACTCTAAGTGTTATGCTTGGACAACAAATCGATGTGCTTACATAGAAAATCTAAATTAATTAGATTCTTAAAATTTTGTATGTAACCATTCAACTCTGTTGGCATGACATTTGTTATCCTCAGCACAGTTGGTTATACACATCTTATATTAATTACAAGTATAAATATATAGAATTATAAATAACACTCTGGTATTCTGATTACACATTTCAATTCCTCCCCACCTATGTTGATAGGATATGATAATTTACCTTAACAAAAGATAATTGTGGAATAATCCTCCATTCACCAAATGCCTTTCTTCCAGGTTTGATATATTCTGCTTATTACATTTTTACTACAGAATAGGTCCAAGAATAAGATGTGTCTTTTATTTAATGTCATTATTTGTGGGGCACCTAGGTGGCTCAGTTGGTTAAGCATCTACCTCTTGATTTGGGTTCAGGTCATGATCTCAGTCACCTGGAATCAAGGCCCATGTCAAGCTCTGTGCACCATGGGGAGTCTGCTTGAGAACTTGCTTTCTCTCTCCCTCTCTCTTTGCCCTTTCCTCTCTTTCTCTCTCTCTCAAATAGATAAATAAATTTTTAAAAAATAAAATAATGTCATTATTTTCAAGAACCATTTAGTCATGCCATTTGCTATTGCTGTGTATGCAACAAGTTAGATTTAACCAAGAAACAAGTTTTCTCTTATAATTTTCTTATCCAATGAGTGGTAAAAATGTTGACTCTCTTTATTAAGCACTAAAGCATTAATAATTACTTCTCCCTTTCCATAATATTTTAAGGGTTTTGTCTATGTCTTATTTCTGTTCTATCATCAGTGTTCTTTCTGATGAACACTTATCAACTGTTTCCTATTTTGAAATCACAAAATGCAGTCTTATTACCTGCTCCTCTTTCTAGAATCACATCCTAAGATCTCAGCTAAAAACAAATTTCTGAGTTATTAATTGATATGATACTTTTATAACATAATTATATTATGATATAATAATTCACTAGAAACAATATTTTAAAGTTATTATTATTACATTTTTTCATACCCAATATCATGTGGATAAGTCCCATTTGGATAGTCCCCCTCACTCCACAATTTTAATGGGGTCTCTTTTAGCTTGGTTAAATATGGTTAATATTTCAGTAGCCTCAAGATTTCTTGGAAGTATACAGAACATATATCTTCAATAAAATAAAATCAATCACTCTGTCATTATGTATTACATCTACTGGACATACAAACACACACAAATATTTACACATACACACTTATCTACATTGTAGAGAAAAAGAAGTAATGTATAAATAAATGAAAACTAAGCAATATCATCTTAAATGATAAATTCAGTAAAAACACTAAAACCAAGTGATATGATTGTGATTGAGCAGAAAATAATTTAAATAAAGTGATAAAGATTCTTTGAGGAAGGTGTCATTTTGTTAAAACTGATACCCTACACAGTGGTCACTAAGACAAAAGTCTGATGACAAAGCATTTCAGATTAAACAAGTTAAAAATGAATAGATACATGATAAATATTACACAAATAATTAAATAAACATAACATAAATCATCATAAATCAGGCCTTGCTGTGTCTTTGCAATTTTCTACAAATTAAGTTTTCCACAGCAAATAGTATCCTCCCATGAGGGTGGCTCGGGCTAGACTTTGCCAATCCCCCGGGGTAAGCCAATTCTCTGCTACTGACTCTATGATTGCCATTGTATAGGGGGCTGTGGCACCATATTGAACAGTAGCTGTTTTAATCTCTTTTATAACTTTAAAGTCAAATCCAGAGTGATGCCTCCAGGCTTGTCCCTGTGCATCAGTCGTTTCAGTTACGGGGAATGCCTCTAAATCATCAGGACCAGTAGATGCCTCGTGAGTGGCTGGGATTTTAGGGGCTGCTCCCCTTAAGGGAGGTTTTTGGCTTGTTGTGGGCCCTTTGTTATTATCATGCCCCTTCCCGACCTTTAATCCCTCAAGTTGGGTGATAAGCTCTTGGTGTTCCTTTTCTAATTTTATTTGTTCCTTCAGAGATTCTATTTAATATTTAAGTTCTTTATGAGGGTCAATAACAGGACAAGTCAGAGCAGGGGCACTAGGCTGAGGGGGTGTTGGGTGTATAGGCGGTGTGGACGAATAACGGGGTGAGTGACCCACTGTGGGTGGCCACTCAGGGTCATGATTTTTGGTGGCCTCGTCCTCTAGTTCACTCCAGTCATTGTCCCCGAGAGCACCTTGGGCTGCCTGGAACTGTTTGAGAGAGGGATAAAGCCTTTTTTCTTTTGGACGTGCCCCAGACAATGGTTTTTTGTTTGAAAAAGACATAGTTCTCAGGGGAGGATCAGGATCCACCCCTGCCTGTGTCGACACTGATTTTTTCTCTTTAATTTTTCTAATCTGGCTTTTTTGATCCCTTTTATCTGCATCCAGATCATCTTCACTATCGAAGGACATCAAATCCTCCTCTATCTTATTCCCTTTCTCGCTTTTGGGGTTAGCTTCCTCACTCTTATTGGCCTCTTCCTGTCGGAGTATCTCCTCTCCTGCTTTTATAGCATTGGCTACAACCGGGTCCCTTCGTCTCTGGGATAAGATTTCATCTACCAGATTCCAATAAGAGAAAGCCGTAATGGAGACCTTTTCTGGTCCAAAGGTATTATAATAATCTTTGAGGGCATCACCTACCCTTCTCCATCTTTTTTCATCTATAGTTCCCTCAATAGGAAACCAAGGACAAACAGTTTTAACATAATCAAAAAATCTTAACAACTGCTTAATTGTGACCATTACCCCTCATGCCTTTAAAGTCTTCTTTAAGCCTTCCACAAACAGCTCATGCTCACTGATTTCTTGTCCCATAATCGCTGTTCACCTTACCGAGGTTCAGACGTGACGACAGGTTATCGCACCATTTCCTCTTTTTATCTCCGTGATTATGGCGGCCGCTCAGAACAGCCTTCTTCACTGGATCCCCCGTTCTTGGGCCCCATGTTGGGCGCCACTTGTCCCGACCCGCGGGTAGTCAACGGAGACCCTAGAGGGGGAGTGAGAATGATAGGACAAGAGACACGAGAGATGGAGACAAGACAGGATTCTGATCAAGTCTGGTTTATTGGCAAGTTCAAGGGGTAATTATAGGGCAGGCAGCGAGGGGAGTTTCTCTAGCAGGCAGCTCAAGTAAGTAAAACACAAAAATTAGAGATAGCATAGTGAAACATACTGCTAGCCATCAGTGGCATTCCAGTACGAGCTGTTTCAGGGAGTAAAGCTTGCACGAAAACAGCTTATCAGAAGCTGGGCATAAATGGCCTTGCCAGTCGCCAGCCGGGCACAGGTGGGCCTCGCCAAGGTCCGGCTTCCCACACAGTGCAATAAAGAAAAAGAAATTAGAAAGAAATAAATATAGCTTTTAAGAGAAAACTTGATCTTCTGTTTGTAAAAATCTTATCTAAATATCTAAAAAGATTCTACTAGAACTAATTAATGAACTCAGTAAAATCACAGGACACTAGATACATATGTATAATTGATATATATGTATCAATTATATTTTTATACACTAGCATTAAACAATTTGAAATAAAAATACAACAAATAAAAATTACAACACTATCAGTAAAATACTTAGGAGTAAATAAGAGGTGAGTTTACATGCTACAAACTATAAAACTTTCATGAGGGATTAAAAAAAGACCTAAAAAAATGAAGATACATACCATGTTTATCAGTTTAAGTAAAGATTTCTTATATGAGACATAGTTTTTTAAATCAATATATTGGTTGTAATTAATTTTAAAACCTATGATATTTGTAAGATATTTTAAGAAAGTGAAAAAAAATTATGGGTTGAGAGAAAATATTTTTGAAACACATACCTGATGCAGGACTTGTATCAATATGTAACAAACTCCTACAACTCATTAATATGAGACAAACACTGCAGTTAAAAGGGGGAAATATTTTAACAAATATCTCATTAAGGAATATATATACAGCAATTAAACACATGAAAAAATAACTAACAGCATTAGCATTAAGGGAATAAAAATTAGAACCACAATGAAATACTTCTGGAATGTCTAACTTTTAAATTAAGACCCTTAATACCAAGTTCAGGCAAATATATGAAGAAACAAGAACTTCCATGCATTGCTAATGGTTATTAAAATAATATAACTCTTTTTTAGAAGATAGCAGGAGAAGGAAAGTAAATGGGAGGTAGGGTAATTCAGGGAGAGAAACGAAACAAGAGAGACTTTAGACACAGAAACAAACTGAGGGACTTGGATGGATGGGGTGGGGGAATGGGAGAGCCTGGTGGTGGGTACTTAGGGCACCTATTGCATGGAGCACTGGGTTTGGGGAATGGGCAGTGAATCTTGGAACACTGAAAAAAATTAAAATTAAAATTAAAAAAATGATATAACCGTTTTGGAAATTGATTTGTAATTTCTTATTAAGTTAGATATACACTTAAACATGTGACCTACTAAATCTGTCCCTATTTATCCAAAATACATGAAAACAAATATCCATACAAAGAACTTTAAAAATGAATATTTGTAGCAGGTCTGTTCCTAATAGACAAAACTCAAAAGTCCATCAACTGCTGAAGAAATGAGCAGATTGTGATATAAGATTCATACAGTAGAATGTTACTTAGCAATAAAATGGAACAAACTACTGATACATCCACAACATGGATGATTCAAATGTACTATGTTAAATGAAAAAAGACAAATATAAAAAAGACCACATTCCACATCATCCCGTTAGTATGCCATTCTAGAAGAGTCAAAAATAAAGGGAAAAATCAGATCAATCATTGCCAGAGGCAAATGTTAAGGAAGGTGACTGGTTAAAAGAGACCTGAGCAGATTTTGTTGAGTGATAAGATTTTTCTATAGCTTGATTATGGTGGTGGTTACAAGACCATATAAAATTATATTGTATTTTTATCTTATATTTAAGAAATGTAATGTATAAATTATACCTCATTGTGTTATTCATTTAAAATTGGTGAATTTATGCAAATTTTACCTTAATAAACATGATTCAAGGAAGAATGAAATAAGAAGGAGGAAGAGGATGAAGGAGACATGGAGGAGGGGGCAGAAGAAGAGGAAAAGAAAAATTGATAAATATCGAAAATTAGAATATAAGACCCAACATACAGAAAATAAGTGTTTTCGAAAAAGGAAAGCAAAGCAAGGAAATTGAATTAATACTAAAACCTATACTTCAGGAGAACTTTCAAAAAAGTAATTGAGATTACATATTGAAAGGTACAATATGTACCTGAAAATACTGAATCAGAACAACAATTACCAGGAAATATGCTAATAAAATTACTAGATTTTAAAGAAATATTTTATAAAATAATTTGTGCATCTAGGAAATAATAGCATATTACCTATAATGTAAAGAAAATATTTTGTCATTAGACTTTGTGAACACAATTTAATACTAAAAGAAAGTTGATTGACATAATTAAATATAGGGGATTAAAAATGTAAGTCTGAATTTATGTCCAGTAAAACTGACTTATAATGATAAGGGCCAAAACATATTGCATTTAAATGGATACTATTGTACATGTAATTGTGTACCAAAACTCCCTTTATTTTTTAAAGATTTTATTTATTTATTTGAGAGAGAGAGAATGAGGGAGAGGGAGCATGAGAGGGGAGAGGTCGGAGGGAGAAGCTGACTCCCTGCGAAGTAGGGGTCCAATGTGGGACTCCATCCCAGGACTCCAGAATCATGATCTGAGCTGAAGGCAGTTGCTTAACCAATTGAACCACCCAGATGTCCCCAAAACTCCTTTTAAATTTATTTTTGTTTTAAATGTAATGGGATTTACTATAAACTATGCAAACCAATGACCCCAAAATGAAAGCACTATTTTACAGTGATATGTACCTATAATAATATTCAGTATAAAATGTGTAAGACATTCAATGCTATGATTTGTGTTGATAATGGTAACCACACTTTTACAGTAATAAAATGTAGGTCTATAGTAAACAATTCTAGTTATTTGCATTCCAGATTTACAGGTCCTGGAAAACATTTCCTGCTGTAATAAATCTTGCAAATACTGTGTGTGTGTGCATGTGTGTGTATGAGGGGAGAGAGTGAAAGAGAAAGAGAGACGGAGAGATAAAGACAGAAACAGAGAGAGAGACCTCTTGATTCATAACAAAAATTGTCTTAAGTTCTTACATTAGAACGAATAGTGAAATATATCAAATAGGTTTATTATTTAATTCATAAAATAACTCTAAGTAATTATCGCAATAGACTGAATTGCAGAGAATAAATTATAAAACATACTTCAAATTACAACATCATAATGTGTATTTCTTGCCCCAAAATATTTTTATTCTAAACTAGTAACTCATTAAAAAAGAGAAGAAAAGAGCGGTCAGCGTTTTGTAGCTGCCATGTCCTTAAGGGATTAAATTTAGTGCTAAAAAGCTGGTTTGGTAAAATTTCTAATTTAAACATTTAGACAACCGTATAGTTGTTTGCATAATTTTACCTTTTACTATTTCTATCTGCAATGTTAATCACAATTCTGGGACCCCTAACAGTTTAACCTGCCAATTTCTATCAGTTTGTGAAGTAATTGAGGATGGCAGCAAGAAGATTTTCTTAAAAAGTGCTTAGTAATGAATTGGAATTTTCTAAAAATCTCATTACACTTCACACATATCTCTCCTGAAATGTAGACATATATGATATTTAGATGTTATGACATAATAACATGAAAAGCACTGCTTTCACATATTCACTCATAATCAAATCCATCATCAACTATAAAATAAAGTATTCTCTCTATAGGAATAATAAACAATGTAAATCCTCTATAAAACACCTTTATATATTTTCAAAGAAAGGTAAAACATTTATTTGTGATTTTTATCTATACATAGTCATCTTTGAACATAGACTAAAACTGAATATATCTTTTTATTGAATTGTATGATTTCATCATTCTTTGATGGAATTTAATTACCACTTTATAATAAAAGTTTGTGTTTAGAGGTCCTTGATCTAATGTTCTGATCCAGCATTCAAAGACAACATCTATAAGCTGTGAGTTCCATTAGAAAAACTGAGAAACACATTGAAATGGGAACTGGAGAAGCAGATTTCTCTAGATGGTATTCATATTTCAAAATATAAAATCCCAGTGGATGGGAGCAACAGTAAGTACTATGAATCAATTAGGAAAATAATGGATTAAAGAAAAGTTTGAATGGAGAAATGTACATAGATTATTGTTTTTACCAATGTCGAGGATTCTTTCAACCTATGACTCTTAAAAACATCAATATTACAACAGATTTTGGGAAAACGTTTTGCATTTTGGAAAAAAAACTCAGTTTGGCAAATAAAGGAGACAATAAACTAAAAAATTCATATCTAAATGCCCTGAAGACTTGCTATAACATGACCTACTATAAGATGAATTTCCTTTTGAGGTATTTCTATCTCCCACTTTCTCCAAGGGAATTCATTAGAGTAAGGAGAAAAAGTACTTAGTAGTAATATTTTTTGACATAACAGAGTAATGTGGTGTTGATCATGTTGTAAACTCCAACATCCTTTTTTACAACGAGAATAGGATTGGGGACATTTTTTACATTATAGTCAAAAAAAGTATGTATAAGATTACCACATAAGATTTATTTATTCATTTATTTGTTCTTTGTCTATTAGTCACATCACAAATTTTAGTAACTACTGGGAATTTACAAAACATAAAAAAATAAAATTCTAATGAAAATCCTAATAAAGCCATCTTTATTAACAAAGAAAATAGAAAATGAAGAAAATAATCTACCTTTCATTGACACAGACCTAATGTTCTCAATTATGCTCAAATTTCAATAAATAAAGTGAATTCATCATGTGCTGTTATCTCAGCATTACATGGAATGAACAAAAATCTTTCCTTAAAGAAAAATCCCAATACTGAACACTTAATACTTGAAATAGTTACAGAAATGGAACACAGGGAGAAAGTATCATCATCATATAGGGTTAGGTTTTCTCTTCTGTAAAGAAAAGTAAGTGAATAACTATTTACATTGCTAAATAACAAAAAGATAAAGGTATGTGCTAATTATGTAGGTGACCTGCCTAAATCCATAAACAAATACAGTAAATAATTTAGTAGGAAAAATATTATTTTTTGTTGTCTTATTATGTAACCAAAGTCCAACATCATAAGTTCTTTCCAGATGACAATTTCTCAGATTCATCACAATCCTGACCCAGTGGTGCCCTCCTCTCTTTTACTATATTCTCCTTACGTGTATAACTATTTCAGGTTATCCCTGTATCTGAAATTGTGTGATTATTTCCAAATTTCTCACTTCACGAAAGAAGTCATTTTTCTGTAGCTGTGCGCCTGTCCTCTAGTTTTTATATATTTTTCATTCTTCTATAAAAATCGAGTGAAATGTTACCTACTTCCTTTATTTGCAAGAGGTTCCATTACTGAAAAAAAATGTCATATTGTGGTTTGTATTATTATGCTTTCAGAATGAAATGCATAAATTGGGAGGTGTTTTTAATGTATTTCCTACCTGAGACACTACCAGATGGTACTGTGCTAGTCTCAGGTTGATCATTATGTGAGAGACCTGGGCTCCCAGCCAGACCAACACACCATTGACTGAGAGAAAACAATGTAATGCTGAACTGTACATAAAAATCACAAGTGGTGCTTTTGTAATTTAAACAGACATCTGCTTCCACATGTCATGTTTATCTGAAATATATGCACATTCCTGATTTGATCTAGTTATAAAACTGAACTTAAGAGGGTAATTAATAATATATGTACTTGAGAAATAGATACATCAGACACATGTGTGTACACCTATAGGATCCAGATATCTGTCAATGTAGATATCACCTACTGTAACGTATGTGTGTACTTCTCATGAAAGTGTACACATGCACATACACATACAGCCATAGTAGAGCACTAAAAATTTACACATTTATCTGAGCTCTCCCTGTTTGGGCACTTGTTTCCTAAGCCTTCCCTGATGTTACATGAGGGTGAGGTTATTGAATTTATCTAGTGGATCCCTACATAACAAAGTCATCAACTAGACATAGAGCATGGGTGAATATACTGCTTTCTCATTAGGAGTGCTTTTATTTGCTTTGGCAACAAATTTTCCAGAGACATTCTTCATTTGAAATTTTATAAAAGTGCAAATGTTTGTATTTTAGTAAGCAAAAGGAAAACTCCTTGTTTTCTTTCCTTTTATTTTTTCTTTTGGTTTGAGAATATCCTCAATAGCATCTCTGATTCTTCACTTGTACATGTCATTGTACGATTACCCCTTTCATCATAATTGTTATCCAAACCTCAAGAGATATAAGCCGAGGGGACTTGGAGTTATATATCTTCCTCTTCTTCCATCCCTTGATTTTCTCAACTCTTGAAGTTTGACCATCAGTAATATAGCTATGAGAAGACTTTTGATGTTTTACATAACTGCTCAGCAGATTTAATAGCTCATGAAAGACACCTAACAAGAACAAAAGCATCACAGGAGAATTTTAGCTTTATGTTGACTAGCTCATTATGTAGACTTCCTTTACTTTGCAAAATACTACATAAATGATTTAGTTAACCTGGTAGAACTTAAATCTTTCAAGTATACATATTTTTAATTACCCTTTTAATTTCCCTTTCATAACTAAATCAAATCAGGAAAAAATGTATTATTGAAGCTTTGCAGAGGGCACAAAAATAATTTGCAGTAATAACAACTTAATATTTACATGGTAATATAAATACAATTTAACAAGGTAATTAATCTTTAAGTAAGCATAATCCATTCCATAGACTTTTAGCTTACAAAAGCTGATTGCAGAGCAAATAAACTGAATTTCTTTTTTAGAAACACTTCTATTACTAGTTTCAGCTTGTGGTGGGTTAAATTAATAGGTGCTATATATATATATATATAAACATTTATATCACATTATAGATATTATATCATATGTATTGTATAGACTTGTCTATGTATCTATATATGTGTGTATATTTATGTGTGAGGTGTATGTGTATAACCATAGCTCCCAGTCAGCCACATAATCATGAGTATAAAAAAACCAATGCTCTTAGAAGCATTCTGTACCCATACAACCATTCTGTTCTTCACTTTTAGTACACTATTCAATAAATTACATGAAATATTCAACACTTTACTAAAAATAAACTTTGTGTTAGATTATTTTGCCAAAGTGTAGGCTAATGTAAGTACTCTGATCATGATTAAAGTAGGCTAAGCTATGACGTTTGATAGGTTAGATGTATGCATTTTTAAATTGTGATATTTTCAACTTACAATCAGATGTAGCCCCATCATAAGTTGAAGATTTGCCTATATAAACTCACTTCTTACTTTGCTCCAGTTCCTTGAAGTTTTAGGTTATATCACAGAGAGAAAGGATAGTTTTAATATTTAAATATCATTATCTTGTAGACAACTTTTATCTAAGTAGTTTTTTTTAAAGAATCTTTAAAAAGTGCACATTGTCTAAAGAACATCCATGTATTATAGTTAAGGTTTAAGGTTATGTAATAAACTAATGAATTTCTTTCCAGTAAATGAAAAATTATATGACTTTTGGGATATAAAATAAGTACCCTTATTTTTGTTAAATATTAGTTAGAAGCTTCATTATCTGCTACTTGAAAAACCTGGTATGTATTTTGTAGGTTTATTGTTTCCATGTACTCTTGTAAAAGCATGCATTACTTTAAAAGCAGAAAAAAGCTATTTTGGAAATATTATTTTAACATACTGAAACTGATTAACAGGAAATCGAGAAATGATGAGAAATTACTTTTGCTCTTTAATTTGTTTGAGAGAAAACAAAGCCCAAGCATAGTTGTTCAATAAATAGTTCAAGCAGACAAATAAACAGATTATTTATGTTTTTTATGTTATTTATTTATGTTATTTTATGTTTATTTATTTATGTTAATTTATGCAAAAAGCCTTACAAAGACTACAAAACACTATGGAAGAAGATCATAAAACAAAACAAAACAAAAAAACTGACTTGGGGCCTTTAGGGAAGTTAGATAAATATCATGTTAACTTCTACTATGACAAATCTCTTTAATGTTTTCTCATTTCTTGGGTAACTGATACTTGAATATAACTGTATCCTAAAGTAAAATACTGTGTAGTTGATACTGTTATTGTTATCAGAATTTAATGGATAAGAACATCAAAAATTGAAAGGTCATAAATCTCAGAATCCTTTAACTAGATAAGTGAATTAGCCATGATGAGAACATTATTTTTTCTCTATTCAAAATCCAACATTGTCTCACCCTTCCATAAAGCATTTACAGCTTTCACTTGATTTTATAAATAATCTTCTTAAATATTTATTTATTTTTTAGGACAGCATGGCATATACATTTTATAAATGAAGATCTAAAACTACTCAAATATTGGCTTATTTCTAAATAAGCTTTCTTGGAGAAGCTCCTAAGTATTTCATATGGATGTTCAATCTTTGCATGACCAATTCTTTATATGATGCTATTTTATTTGACTAAAATCTCCTGAGGGAAATTATCAGGTATAATCTTTATTTGATACTATTAAGTACTTAAAATATTTACCTTTATAGTAGTAACCAATAAATATATTTGACTGAATATAAATGGTAAAGATCATACAACATTTTTTATAATCCCCTTTTATCCATGAGAATTGATAATGTAACAATCTTTAATAGCATATACACATGTATGTTGGCTTCCCAGAAGTGTAGGTACTATTTTTTTTTCAAAGATTTTATTTATTTATCTGAGAGAAGCAGATACCCTGTTGAGCAATGAACCCAATGTGGGACTTGATCCCAGAACCCTGGGATCAAGACCTGAGCTGAAGGCAGACACTTAACTGAGCCACCCAGGTGTCCAAGGTACTATTTTATAATGGTGACCAAACCAAACAAAGAAGATAAACAACAACAAAAAATATTAAATCTATTGTTGATTAAAAAGACAAAGAGAAAAGTATAACAATTTTTACCATAGCTTTCATAGAATTATGAGCTTTTTCACTGTGGAGAAATTTGGTCTTCAGTGATAGGTTTTGTGGTAGAATTGGTCATGATTGCCAGGCCTCATTTACTGTTCTTTCTACAAAATCTCTGAAGTACTTCCAAATTCTTCAAGCCAGGAAGTGAAGGAATAAGAGTAGAACTAAATATAAGCAGTAATAAAAGCAATATGTTGCATTTCCTCAATGGGACTTCAAATCTCTCAAAGGTAACATATGTTCTCACCACATATCAGAGCACTCAGAATGACAGGGGTCCACTGACCACTGAAATGCACAATTCTATCCAGGCCAACTTTCCTCAATAGATTACCAGCTTTTTTGATTCTAGGTCACTCATACCTTCCCCACTTTTCTCAGTTTCAGCTGAATTTTCCCTACCTTTTGCATAGCTGCTTTGTTCCTCCTCACTTCCTTTCTTCTTTAAACTAATAAATGAGGTTACTACTGCTGGACTGTACATATGCATATCATGTATTTGGGTTAGTGCTTATACTGTTGATCTACATATGATTGCTTGTGCAACGGTAAGTAATCTCCCAAACAAATATTGAACTGGATGTTTCCAGCATAGTTGTTTTTGAGGAAACACACAAAATTTAAATCTAGGTGCATTTTGACTACTGAAAAAAATGGCTGTGTCTGTGTTAATAAATTTCAACATCAAACGATGCCAAAGGAAAATGACATATTGTCCTCAAAAGCTCTTTCAGAAATAGAATCAATGCACAGAAATCGTGTGAGAACCGTTCAAGGAAATAATTTCTTTTTAAAAAAGATTTTATTTATTGACAGAGAGAAACACAGTGAGAGAGGTGACACAAGTAGGGGGAGCGAGAGAGGGAGAAGCAGGCTTCCCACTGAGCAGGGAGACTGATGCGGGGTTCAATCCCGGGTCTCTGGAATCATGACCTGAGCCGAAGGCACTTGCTCGATCAACTGAGCCACCCAGGCACCCTCAATGAAATAGTTTCTATTAAAAACCAAGTTAAGGTTTTACTAAGAGGAAGTAAGTGTTGAGCCTGTCTTCTTAGACTGCTAATAATAATGGAAATTATTGTAGCCATACAGAATTAGTAGCAAGTCATATTTCCCTGCTTTATTCTGTGGGTTTGGAATGGGAAAAAAGGTATGAAATCAAAGAACATAAATTAAAAGATCAAACCACAAAAAAGAGGAAGAAACAATGAAAAAGCAAGATCATCCAATGGGCAGGCCTTGATAAACCCATCTAGAAATTCACAGATTCTGTGCTTTTATGTTAATTCTTTTCCCAAATGTCATTACGGTATTAGTACAATAGTCCTTAGGATCCTGGAAACAACAATAACAACAATTCAGATCTTAGATGCCATGTGAAATATTTCATTGACAAGTAAAGTAAAATTGTGAGAAGTCCCCAGGGTTAACATGCTAGTTTCTAACAAAAACCTGTCAAGTTAGGCACAGAATCCAAGTTCAGGGTCCTTTGCATTATGACAGAGTAATAACAAATTCCATATAATTTAAATTTAAATTTATTCAATTTAAAAATCCACTGTTTTAATGAATAATTACCTTGATTTAATTCTATCTATAAAAGGTAGAATATTTTATAGAAGATATATGAATTTAGTTTTAGGTATCTTCTTCATGAGAATTCTTTCCAGAAATATTAAATAGGAATTTGAACAGATCATTTTAATTTAAAATTGAGATGTATCCTCAAAATCCTAAATATGTAAGTGACATTGGAAGCCATAGACACTGAGAATGTTTGAGGATAAAATAAGAATAAAGAGAAGGACTAGAAAAGAGTCCTAAGGAACTCTTCTTTTAATTATTATTTTGTTCTCTAAAAATTCTTAGGACCTAGAAGAGTATTTGATAAAATGTTAAACCAATGGATGAAGTAATTATAATCCATTAGAAGCAGAAGAACCAAAAAATGAGGATGAGTAGGAAGACACAGATGGTAAAGAAACAACAGAAAAGTTTAGTGCCATAGAATAGAAAGGAAGAAAGAAATCTGAGGGAAAATTCTGCTGAGATCAAGCATGGGGAACTCAAACAAATCATATTGGACATATGCACCCCCAGAATCTTTAGTTACATGAGTTTGGGTAAAACGGAGGGGGAAAAACAAAATTTTAAAAATAGTCATAATTCTGCTCTCAATGTATTAATAGTCTAATGGCAATAAAGGAAAGGACAGAAAAATAAATGAATTACTACAATAGATTGAGACAATGCTACAACAGTAGCAACAACAACAAACAACAAACACGGGGGCTCTATAGAAACCCATAGGTCATAATAGGGCTTCTTGGAAAAAGTGATGGCTGTGTTGAGTCTTAAGGACCAAAGGGATAAACTACACAGAGTAGCAGTTACAGATGAGCAATGTGGATGCTCACTAGTGCATTTCAGGTAGTAAAAGTACACATACAAAAACAGAAATATGAAAGTAGACCTAATGAACTCAAGTTGATCAGTGAGGTACTAGTGTGTGTGATCAATCATAGTACTGAGAATTCCCTGGCTTCTTGCCTTGTCCCTCACTACTTCAGTCTAATCCAATATATTTTAACTGAAAATTAAAAAATGCAACTTCACTCCTAAAGTTTCTGACTAACTTTGAGCAATGAATAATTTCTTTACAGGATCTAAATTAACATTTCCTTTATATAAAAAGGAAATGACATTAAAAGAGAATCAGGGTCTTCCCAACTTATAAACTAAGTGAAAAGAAAGACACTATTTTCAGGCTCTTATATATAGATACATAAAATCTAAGCAAAGAAAATGATCAAAATGGTAAGAAAGAAAGGCATATTAAAGTAACAGTTTAGGAATTTGTTTCCCTGAAAATTATCTATTACAGTTTGTGGTAAATTGTTTCCCCATCAGTTTGTAGTAACTGGCTAAAAAAAGAATATTTGAGAGTTACTCATAGCTATGAGGAAGAGAGCTATCTTAGTAATTCTATCATTTATTATATAATTGTGGGATACAGCCATGAAGTGATTTTGCATTTATTTTGTGGCAAGGTAGTGAAGAAATTAATGTAGAATTGTAAGTGTTATTGGGTACAGGAAAATGGGCAAATAGATTTCTAATGGAAAATAACAGAAATGTACAGTCAACTTGGGAATCTAATCAGCAAATATCATTGAAGATGGGTACTTCCAAAAGTACATAGCTTTCAAAAAAAAAGTACTATTCAGTTGGATCTCTTGGGTATATAATCATGTTTTTCTTAATATATTGAATTTGATATCAGGATTACTTATAACTGAGACTTTGAAATGGTGTATTTAATTTTTCTATCCATCATCTATGCATTATTTAAGGAGGATAAATATTCACCTGCATTTACAATGAAAGATTTGTGTGAAATTTTAAAAAACATAAACCATAAAAGCTTATCTTTAAGTAACTAAGCACAGAAATGAGAAATTATGCCTACCACCCATATCCTAAATCAGTCACAAATTACTATATTATTTTCCATTTTGATTTGATATTTACCAAAAATCCAATATTCTGAGATCAAACATTTATTTTAGGATACCTGATATATATAGCACTTTACAAAGCAATATCACAAAAGTCCATCTGTACGCTAAAATAAATTTACATGTGCCCAATGAAAGAGAATACTCATCTCTAATAGACATGGTTGTCTGGAGGTAATAAGTTTGGGTCAACTTTTGGAAAGCAAATGGAAGACTTAAAACTTAGAAATACTTGATGGAAAATAAAAGTAAATAAAACTTTAAAGTTTTATTATTCTAAATACCAAGGAATAAATTTACAGAGGAATGAATGGGTGGTATTAAACATAATTTTAGATAAAATTGAGAAACATGATGAAAGGACACGAAAAGATCTCATGGAAATAAAATCTGAGAATTTTACTTAGTGGTGAGTAGTGTAATATGAAATAAAAAAATTAAAAAGATAGGTGGGTTAGAAGATGACAGAGTAATATGAGGACTGTATGCTTGTTTTGTCCCTCAGTCAGGGAACTATCAAATCACTCTGAATGCCCAAGAAATTGATTGAAGGACTGAAATAACAAACTACACAACTAGTGGGAGAGAAGAGGTCAAATAGTGGAAGGTAGGAGGTGCAGAGACATGATTTGGGGGTGGAAAGAATTCTGAGTGCTGCAGAGAGGAGGGAGCCGGATCATGGACAGAGAAGAGAGAGAGAGCAACACACAGGGGATCACACCAGGAAAACACTTCCCCAAAATCACTGACTTGAAAAATAAGAGGGGGTGATTATCATGAGTGTTTACAATCAGCAAAGCTCAAAGACTGAACTTTTAGAAAGAAGTCCATGCAGTCTCCTGGTGTGGAGCCTGGCACAGTGGCGCTCCTGTGGAGGAGGGCAGAGGCCCAGAAGCATATGGTGTGATTTGAGTATCCCCTGAGATGCATGGGGAGAGATCTTTCCCTCTTCTTGGAGTGCATCTGGCAAAGGTGGCTTTGCCACTCAGGGGACAAAAGAGTCAGCAGATTCCATTGCACTCCTCTATCCCTTAAGCATAAGGCAGAGACACCTGCTGAGGGTGGCTAACCTGGACTTGGGTTTTTGCTGTGCTTTACTCTAAACCCCAAGCTCCTGACATTGTTGTGACTTCCCTTCTGAGAAAAACCAGCATCAGCCCCAGTGCAGTAAGACCCTCCACCAGAAAACCATCACTGGTCCATGCCACTCCAGGTTCCTAAAGTTTGGAGTTTTGAAACTCAGCCAGTATGCTTGAGATAAAACGCAGGTGCACTACACTGCTGGCCCAGACACAGATGGCGCAGACACAGACAGGGTGCAGGTAGGGTCTGAGGGTTACCTGTGACACACAGGGTAGATTGTTTGCTATTTTGTGAGGGCTTTCTGGAGAGCAGTGGCCATGAACTCCACTCTCCAGGGATAAGGGCGAGAGCTGGCACCATTTTTTTTCTCTCTTGTCCATCAGCATCTACTAATTTCAGTGAGCAGAACAGCACCAAGAGAGGAGGCCCAAGCCATTTACATCACAGTCCATCCCCCTGTGTTCTGAAGGTGCTTCTTTACTAAGGAAAATGTGCCTGAGAAACAGAGCAGTTGACCCCTCTCCCAGAAGCACAAACTCCCCATATGCTTCAAGTCTACTGACCATAGAGTGCTGCAAAGCTTCAACTCTAGTGCAAATAGGATCAGGTCTTTTTAAACAAATAGACCAGAGCACACATATTTAAAATTGACCACACATTGGACAAGATCCAAGCATTCCCCACTGCAGGGAAGGAGAAACTCTGCAAAGGACTGACTTAAAGGAAATAGCAGCCAAAACAAAATAGCAGAGCTCACACAGCATACACTACAAACACTTCCTGATACAGCAGTCCCTGGACAGTATATGACCTCTTCTTAATAAAGCCATTACTCCAGAATCAAGAAATGTATCAGGCTTTTGTAACACAGAGAAGAAGGCAAAGATCTAGACAAATGCCAAGATGGAGGAATTCATCCCAAAAGAAAGAACAAGAAAAGTTCAAGGCCAGGGATCTAATCAAAACAGATATAAGTGGGGTGCCTGGGTGGCTTAGTTGGTTAAGCGACTGCCTTCGGCTCGGGTCATGATCCCGGAGACCCAGGATTGAGTCCCACATCAGGCTCCCTGCTCAGCGGGAAGCCTGCTTCTCCCTCTCTCACTCCCCCTGCTTGTGTTCCACCTCTGGCTGTGTTTCTCTCTGTCAAATAAATAAAATCCTTAAAAAAAAAAAAGATATAAGTAATAAGCCAAATCCAGAATTTTTTTTTTCCAAATCCAGAATTTAAAAACGATAATCATAAGGATACTAGCTGGCTTGAAATAAGTGTAGAAGACACCAAGGAATCCCTTAATAAAAACTAACGGATTGAAATAAAAATGCTATGACTAAGATGCTAAATGAATTGGATGTAAAGACCACAAAGATAGAAGAAGGAGAGGAGCAAATCAGTGATATAGATGATTAAATTATGGAAAATAATAAACCTGAAAAGAAGAGAAAGAAGAATATTGCATCATGAATGGAGACTTAGGGAAATCAGCAACTTGATAAAGGGTAACAGCATTTATATCATAGGAGTTCCAGAAGAAAAAGGGAGAGAGAAAGGGGCAAAAGGTTTATTTGAGCAAATTATAGATAAAAACTTCCCTAATCTAGGGAAGGAAACAGACATCCAAATCCAGGTGGCACAGAGAATTCCCATCAAAGTTAACAAAAGCAGGCCCACACCAAGACTCACTGTAGTAAAATTTGCAAAATACAGAGGTAAGGAAAGAATCCCAAAAGCAGCCAGGGAAAAGAAATCCCTCACTTACAAGGGAAGACAAATAAGGTTAGCAGCAGATCTCTCCACAGAAACTTGATAGGCCAGAAGAGAGTGGCATGATATATCCAATAGGACAAATGATAAAAATATGCAGCCAAGTGTACTTTATCCAACAAGGCTGTCATTTAGAATAGGAGAGATGAAGTTTCCCAGAAAAATTAAAATGAGCCCTTCAAGAAATATTAAAGGGAATTCTTTGAGTGTGAAAGAAAGACCAAAAGTGACACAAACTAAAAAGGAACAGAGAAAATATCCAGAAACAATGACTTAATAGGTAATATAATAGCACTAAATTGATATCTATCAATAATCGCTCTGAATATAAATGGACTAAATGCTCCAACCAAAAGATACAGGGTATCAGAATGGATAAAATACAAGATCCATCTATATGCTGCTTAAAAGAGACTTATTTTAGACTTAAAGACATCTGCAGATTGAAAGTAAGAGGACTGGAGAACCATTTATCATGCTAATGGACATCAAAAGAAAGCCAGTGTAGCCATATTTACATCAGGCAAGCTAGACTTTAAACCGAAGACTGTGAGAAGAGATGAGGAAAAGCGTTATCATAATAAAGAGGTCTATCCGATATGATGATATAACAAGTGTAAATATTTATGGCCCCAACTTGAGAACACCCAAATATATAAAATAACAACAAAAATTAAACCCACTGATAATACAATAATTGTAGGAGACTTTAACACCTACTTATAGCAATGGACAGATCATCTAAGAAGAAAATCAACAAAGAAATAATGGCTTTGAATAACATACTGGACCAGATGGACTCAACACCTGAACCAACAGACGTTGGTAAAGATACAGAGAAAGTGGAACCCTCTTGCACTGTTGGTGGGAATGCAAACTGGTATAGCCACTCTGGAAAACAGTATGGAAGTTCCTCAAGAAGTTAATTATAGAGTTATCATATGACCCAGCAATTGCACTACAAAAATACTCATTTGAAGAGGCATATATAGCAGCATTATCAACAATAGCCAAATTTAGAAAAAGCCCAGAAGTCCATCAACTGATGAATGGATAAAGAAGATGTATATGTCCCACATCAGGTTCCCTGCTCTGTGAGGAGCCTGCTTTTCCCTCTGCCTGCTGTCCACCCTCCCCCTGTTTGTGTTTCTCTTGCTTTCTTTCTAAAAAAAAGATGTAGTAGATATCTACAATGGATTAATACTCAGCCATAATAAGGACTGAAATCTTGCCATTTGCAACAATGTGGATGGAGCTAGAGACTATAATGTTAAGCAAAATAAGTCTGTCAGAGAAAGACAAATATCATATGATATCATTCATATGTGGAATTTAAGAAACAAAACAGATGAACATGGGGAAAGAAAAGAGAGAGAAAGAGAGAAAGATAGAGGAAGGGGGCAAACCATAAAAGAGACTCTTAACTATAGAAAATAAACTGAGGGTTGCAAGAGGGGAAGTGAGTTGGGGGATGGGCTAAGTGGGTGATGGGTATTAAGGAGGGCACTTGTGATGAGCATTGAGTATTACATGAATCACTAATTTCTATTCCTAAACTAACACTATACTATATGTTAACTAGCTAGAACTTAAATAAAAACTTGAAATATTAAAAAATAATAGAAAATAAAAATATTCTAAAATTGCTATATATGCATATTACCCTTATGACAGTGAAACAAAATATACACTTGAGGTTTTGAAGGGGAGAGGATGATTCAATAATACCATGTAGTGATCAGATCTTAAATGAAGTTACCTGTCTACTTCTGGGCAAGAGATTTTAAAATGACTTTAAATAATACAAAAGCATTAAAAAAATCAAATGCTATAATTGACTTAAAATAACTGTGTTTCACTTAACTAGACTCACTTGACTATTTACAAAAATATATAAAATAGAATCCTTATCCTTAAGAAACTTATGTCATGTAGGATAACAGATCCATAGACAAACAACCCTCAAGCATGTGAGAAATGGTATAAAGGATACATATAGTAAGAATGAAAGAAGTTGACTTGGGGACACATACCAACATAGGGTAACTAAAGGTATTACTATAATCTGGATTTATCCCTCAATCCACTTTATTCTTGACCTTCCTAAAGTGCTGGGATAATGCAATGAGGACAAAGGTCAGTCAATATTATAGTCTTAGTAAATGCAATGATTCCAGAACGTTTATAACTTTAAAGGGCAGGACAATGCCAACAGCTACTTATTCAAAGTAATAACTTTTTTTTTTTTTAAGATTTTATTTATTTGCCAGAGAGAAACACAGCCAGAGAGGGAACACAAGTAGGGGGAGTGAGAGGGGGAGAAGCAGGCTTCCCGCTGAGCAGGATCTCAGGGATCATGACCTGAGCCGAAGGCAGTCACTTAACCAACTGAGTCACCCAGGCGCCCCAAAGTAATAACTTTCACAGATGACTGCCTCGTATGTAGGTTTTATGAGTATACATTATTCTTCTCAATTTAAAACTATTTTCTTCTATCAAATTGAAAACCCACTTTAAAAAAAAATCAAAGTGATTAGAAGTATGGCCCTACAAGTGTTAATTTGTCTCCAGTTTGGAACCGTTTATTTGCAGTAGTTTAATCCAGTCGGTACTGTATAATCTGTGAGAACATGGTACCTGAGGCATACTTAATACTGCCTAAAATTAATCAGTCTGTTCCTAACTCTTGGTTGCCTTTCAAACCTTTACAATTGTCCAAGCAGCCTTCTTTATTTTTAGTAGCTCTCAGTAGTCAAGTCTCAAGTAGTTCAGTAGTCCCAAGTAGACCCATTTTGCTGTGTTATTTTTTTCTTATTCACTTGATGTATAGGAGTTACTCAGCTAGTTTCTGGATTTTTTTCAGAGAAAATTATTCCGTACATAGCTGGAGATTCACTGTTTGCATGGGAGGTGGTAAGTTCAAAAGCTTCCTTGAATGGGCACCGTCTTGAATGGGAACTCCTGTGTCCCTTCATTCTTTGATTTGTGGTCTCCTCACTCCATCTTCAAAGCCATCAATAGTGGGTTGGGTTATTCTCAGGCTTTAAGTGTCTCTGACCTCCCATTCTACCACATATCTCTAACTCGTGAGTATTCTACAAGGCCTCACTTTTCAAATTTTATTGTGAAAAATATTGCCTCCTTAATGTGCAATTTCAGGAAAATATAACCATTTATAAATATATATATATCTATCTTAGTTTTATATAGCTATATGCAAAGTATAAAGGTATATAAAATTTAAGAAACTTAAATATAAGTGATGAAAGCATCCTGTTAGAGGAATAGAGAGAAATAAAGGAGAGGTGACGTACATGTGATCCATAATGCTGTCCTCTTAGCTGAGTGCCCAACATGGTTTATCACCATCCATTACATATATTTTATTCTAGAATCTTTGCCAATAGAGAGAATTATGTAAATTTAAATTATGAAACAATCACAACTTCATGTTTTTCCTCAAATATTTGAAGATGTTCATATTAAAAGAAAATGGTTGCATATTCTATGATGGCATATAAACAAAGATGTATTGAAGGGCACCTGGGTAGCTCAGTGGGTTAAAGCCTCTGCTTTCAGATCAGGTATTAAAGATATATAGAGAGGGGACCTGGGTGGCTCAGTGGGTTAAAGCCTCTGCTTTCGGCTCAGGTCATGATCTCAGGGTCCTGGGATTGAGGCCCACATCAGGCTCTCTGCTCATCAGGGAGTCTGCCTCCTCCTCTCTCTCTGCCTGCCTCTCTGCCTACTGTGATCTCTCTCTGTGTCAAATAAATAAATAAATAGATAGATAGATATATAGATAGATAAATAAATAAATAAATTTTAAAAAAGATATATACACAGTCAGAGATAGATCTCAGTCTTTTCAAAAAGTAGTATATAATGATGATCACAATTATTATACCAAAATTTTCTCTTTTCTTCTTAGGAATTGTGAGCATCTATCACTAGAAGTATGAAAAACCACAGGATATGCTGGCATTTCAGAATGTTTAAGAAGATATTTACAAACTGGGACAAAATGGCAGTTGGGCTCTAATATAGCTCCTTATATAGAGAATCCATGATTCCTTAGATAGTGGATGAAAGAAATAAAACAATAAACTTACCTTTTTTTCTTTACCAGATCCTCACTATTTTTAGAAATATGTTTATATTTGTTATCTATCCCTTATTGCTCTTTTTAAAATATATCAAATGGGGGATTTTTACTAATTCAGTCTGATTAGAATTTGTTTCAACTCAGTAAGGTTGGTCTAAACATTATGTACAATAGATGAAGAAAGAAGTGTTGAAGAAAATTAATGAAGGCATAAACTTCAAGGGAATAGTCATATCATTTGAGAAGCTTATTTGTCTCAAGGGCACCATTGTAACTGTTAGCACTATGGTCATAGGAAAAGCCCTTGACTCTACCCATTAACCAGCTAAGAGACCTTGGACAAGCTTCATAGTCCCTCCAGGGCTTGGTTCTTTCAGCTGTGGCTGAAAGGATTTAGTCAAGATGATCTCTAAGATTATTCCCATCTCTACAGCTTTATTATTTCAGGTACTACACAGAACCATATCAAGAGGAGAATATCATTTATTGATTTGGATAACTTTATCTTAAGTAACAAATTATATTTAAAAGTTCCCTGGCAATAATCTTTTACGTTTTATCAAAATAACTGAAAATACAACTTTAAGAATGAAGTGTTTCAGTTTAGTTTATAGGCTTTATTGGAGAAAACCATTTCATGACAGGAGGTAATAAGCAACACAGCCATTTTTTATAGAAACATGGATATAAAGTTATATATTTTTAGATATTTGCCATCCAATCTCAGCTATAAATGTCTTTATCACCTACAGTTATCTTCGGAATTAAATCTTTTGAGAAATGAATGCTATAGACTATTTAATGCCTCAGTGGGTTTAGATGCATATAACTTGTGAAAAGTTAAAATGTTTTCCCTTTTATTTCATATCTATTCTAAACTCTTATTGTTGCTTTTGAAATAGATATTTTAGAAACAAAAAGGATGTGAGTGATCATCTAGCCCAATTTTGGCATTTTTAAACCAAGACTACACATTCTTTTCACTCGGCCGTCAAGAGGTGATAGCTGGAGCCCTTGCTGTTGAAACTCTGAGGTACTCCCTGGGAGATGCGCCACACACTGAGGTAGTTGCATGCTGGAGAGGCCACCTGTACACAAACTGATTGATGATTGGAGCTGAGTTTAGCTTTCTGTCATTCCCAGTGAAGCAACACATGACTGGAATTGTTTTGCATCCTCCACTCCAGCCCATCTGCCAACTGAATACCCCTGAGTGGCTTCCATCAAAACTACATGGAAGAGGAGACTCATCCATCTGAGCGCTGCTACATTATTAATTCACGAAATTATGAGGTATAATAACATGATTATTGTTTTAAGCAACTAGCTTTTGGATATTTTTTGTCCTATTTTTATTTTTACTGCATCAATAGATAAACAGATTTTGGTCCATGAAAGCGAAGTGCTGACATTATATAATCTAAAATGTGTGGCTCTTGTCTGGGGACAGGGCAAGAGGCAAAAGTCTGACAAGTCTTAAAATGAATACTATAGATGACTTGAAGAGATTGAAAAAAAAATTACTAAGAGCTGATAGAGAGTTTGTTTCTAGATGAGTGTTGAAGGTGCTACCTTGTTTCTTCCTGTTGTCTTTTCAAAAATGAGAGAAAAGAGAGAAGAAATAATCAACTGCTAATAGAATATGGAGTGAATGTAAAGGGCTTAGCACAATCATTCTAACAAATGAGTGGTACTCAAAGTAAGAGACGGTCTCAGGATAGAGAAAAAATTGAATGCACTATCAGTAGAACAAACCCCGTGGTTGTAAGATCCCTTAAGACTTCAGAAGGATGGGTGCCTAGGTGGCTCAGTCAGTTAAGAATCTGCCTTTGGCTCAAGTCATGATCCCAGGGTCCTGGGATCGAGCCCTGCATTGGGCTCTCTGCTTACTGAGAGCCTGTTTCTCCCTCTGTCTGCTGTGCGCTATCTCTCTCTCTCACACACAAATAAATAAAATCTTTAATATAAAAAAAACAAAGACTTCAGAAGTATTTAGGCTGTATCAAATGTACCCCCTCAGTAACAAAAAGAAAAAGGGCATGACAGATTAGATGCTCTAAGACGGACAACAGTGCTTAGTGCACAAGCAATAACTTCACAGAGAAACCAAGATAGAGAGGGATTTACCTCAAAAAGATTTATGGGTTTGGTTTTGTCTAATGGAACAGATTAAAATTGACACACAAAGGCTTATGAGATTTTAAAGGAATTATATTGCATTGAACAGGACAGCAAGAGTTAAAAAAATAACAATAAGGTCTAGAGATAACCAAAATTCTACATATGAGAAGTATTATAAGAAAAATAAATTTTGGGGTGCCTGGGTGGCTCAGTGGGTTAAAGCCACTACCTTCAGCTCAGGTCATGATCTCAGGGTCCCGGGATCAAGGCTCGCATCGGGGGTCTCTGCTCGGTGGGGAGCCTGCTTCCTCCTCTCTCTCTGCCTGCCTCTCTGCCCACTTGTGATCTCATTCTCTGTCAAATAAATAAATAAATAAAATCTTAAAAAAAAAAGAAAATAAAAATAAATTTTGTGGAAACAGATTTTATGGAAAAGGAAGTTTTCAGAGGGCAGCACCAAAGCCATGTAGAATTATAACCCAAAGACCAAGACTAAACCTCAATCAGGAAATGAAAGTATCTGCCAGATTATACTTAAGAATGACTATAGGATAGTGATTGCTCTATGTCTCATTTTCTCCATTTTGGAAAAGCAGTATTTACTCTGATTATCCTATGCCTGGTTCACCTTGGGACATTCACTTGTCCCAAGGGAACTGAGCATTTGTCTCTTCATTTCATAAGTCTACAGTCTAAGAGTAAGTTTACCCAAGGGGAAGGAACCCAAAACCAAGGTATTTTCATAGCTAGATATGATTTAAATGATGTGATTATGGGCCTTGAATCTGAACTTTGTAACATAATAGAATGAGACTTTTGGTGGTTCTTGCATGATGAAGGAAGATCAATAATGTAAGCAGCATTTGTACTACAGTGTTTTAAGCATGGAAAGCAAATTATTTGAAACTTTTTTTATGGGTATGCAGGTCAATGATCCCTTCCCTTAAATATGTATGTGGTTGAGATTGCTTCAACCGGTAGAGTGTGGCAGAAGTGGTGTTAGATTATCTAATATTGTGAAACTGTCACCTTCTTCACTTGACACCCTGACCTACCATATAAGAAATCTAACTACTTGGCAGCTGTAAAACCGAAGAGGCCATGTTAGGGATTTCATTGATAATTCTAGCAGAACTCAGCCTTTCAGATGTACCCTCCAAGTCACCATATGTGTGAGTATCCAATTTGTACCTTCCAATACACACTATATACAAATGGCTGACTATCATCAAGTGGCCTCCATTATGCCACATGAAACAATAGGATGATGCAGCAGATCTCTGCTGGAAGTTCTGACCCACAAAAATTGTGTGATATGGTAGAATCATAGTAGGAGTTTTACCACTAAGTTTTGTGGTTCTTTGTTCCACAGCAATAGATACCTGAAACCTACGTCTTCCCCTTTAAAGATCAATTTTTAACAAATAAAGGAGAAATGAGTGACTTGCACAAGTTTGTGCAATAATATAGGGGAAGAATTGCAGTGCAAAAACAGAGCCCATATCTTCCTCTTATTTCCACTATTCCTCATCATCCTGAAGGAGTGCAATTTTCTTGTAAAATGCTATCTTATAATGTTTGGAAATTAAGTACTCAACTTTATGAAAGTCAAACATTCTTCTTAGTCTTTCTCTTTCTTTCCTTTTACCTGATTGTCTTCTGCTATTTAATATTTTGAGACTCTGCCCACATATGAAAATAATAAACAGGTGAATTCTAATTTCAGTGGACTTCAAAATAGAAATGCAGGGTAGCCTGAAAACAGTAATTTTGAATCACGGGCATCTGCGATTACATCTTTTCTGTTTTAACAACAGCTGTGTCACCTGAAGAGATGCATTTTCTTTTTCTTTTTCTTTTTTTTTAAGATTTTATTTATTTAACAGAGAGAAACACAGCCAGAGAGGGAACACAAGCAGCGGGAGTGAGAGAGGGAGAAGCAGGCTTCCCACGAGCAGGGAGGCTTATGTGGGACTCGATCCCGGGTCTCCGGGATCATGACCTGAACCGAAGGCAGTCGCTTAACCAACGGAGCCACCCAGGCACCCAGAGATGCATTTTCTAACTTCTCTTGATAAGACTATGAGAACTTAGAAAACGTATTTCCTGAAACCATCAAGACAAAAAATGTCAGTGACATTGAATACAAACGTAAATGATATTAAAATAGAAGGTTTCTGTGAGAGGACACCCAAATTATTTTTAATTTTTTTGGCTCTTAGTACCAATAATTACTACAATAACTGTACATTGCATAGAACTATCAAGGATTTTATGGTCAAAACAGGAGATCTGATAGGTACAAGAAGATGAGGTAATAGTAACTGGGGCAAGAAATTTGAGGATGAATCTAAAAACTTTCCTAAGCACAATACTAGAGGTGTTGTATCTATGGCTCATAACAGCCCAAATACAAAGGATCTCAGTTCTGTACCTATGGCACTGTCACATTTGGACATAAAAATATACAGTATTTGGAAAGGCAATAGATGTTTTGAACACCCTAGATGAATTTGAGAAGTTATCAGTGACTGAGAAGACATGTCGACCATGAGTGAAGTGCACAAAGGACAGAACTATTCATGCCAATTCCTTTATGCAGTAGCTGTAGAAAGACTGGGAAGACCGTTGGCAAGCTATTCAAGGAACACACCTATTGTGGTTTATGCAGTTTTAATTATGTCAAGAGACTGCATCATCCTTCTGCTTGTTTACAACTAAAATCTCCCAAGTTGGTGGTACCAGGGGACCCAAATGACTTTTACTCCATTAGAGCATTTTTCTTTGCTAAAACTATTATCCAATGTGTTTCTTAAAGCTTAACTTTTAAAAATCTAATATTTTGTTACATATAAACACTAGTTTAAAAATAGAAATACATTATTTCTGTGATAAAGACTTAATGCCCTACCTATTTCTCTGCCCCCGTTCACTGTCATCTCTTATAATGAGAGTGAAAAGCACTTAATTTCATGCTGCCTTCTGAGCTACAGTCAATTCAACCCCAGGATCAAGAAAGACTTTAGTCAGAGAAATTTACAAGTTCCAAGACTGCATTTCCCCACTGAGGTAACTTTTTGATAACTGCACTCTTTTCTTGTGGTCACTTCTCCTTCCAAATTTGGTTTATGAGATGAAGTCATCATGTATTCTATATCAAGTAACTGAGTCTCTATCCCTTATTTAATCTCATGCCTGGGTCCTGGTTTGGATTTCTGGCACATTCCCCTATTCACCCAGGATTGTGTCCCATTCTGTTCTTGGATATTCTATATTCTAATCTTGTTATGAAAATTTTAGCCTTGCAGTGGGAATTATGCTACTTCTCTCCAATTTCTCTGGTGTCCCTATAATCCTCTCTAGAATCTTTGCTTTAGTACATAGCGGCCTTAACTTAGTTTTGAGTTACTTAACATCTAACTCTTACTGTTGCTGGTATTCCTGGACACTAGTGTGATGGTCTGCCTCTCTATCCACCTGTCATGACCCATTACTGTTTTAGGCTCATCTTTGTACTTTCCGGATAAAATGATTTGCCTGTCTGGATGAATTGCTATCACTCGATTCTTGTTCAATTTGCAAGAACTGATTTTATCACAGTGTCAGCTTTTAGTCTCCCATTTGTATCCACCTAAACCCTTTCTGCCACGACCAAGTCCTACCTTGGTTAGAGGAGGACAGCTACTGATGACAGTGAATAGAAAGACAGTTACCTAGTCTAATAATTAAGAATGCATTGTAGGGGCTCCTGGGTGGCTCAGTTGGTTAAGCAACTGCCTTCGGCTCAGGTCATGATCCCAGAGACCTGGGATCGAGTCCCACATCGGGCTCCCTGCTCAGCGGGAAGCCTGCTTCTCCCTCTCTCACTCCCCCTGCTTGTGTTCCCTCTCTGGCTGTGTTTCTCTCTGTCAAATAAATAAAATCTTTAAAAAAAATGCATTGTGAATCAGTAGTTCCAATATAGTTTAAATAAAAATTTACCTCTTTTAATAACTTATAAGAAAACACTTGTGCTATTCTTTCCCCTTGATCTTTGATAAGAATAATAAATGAAGGCCACAGTTTCAGAAATTGAATCTCAATATTTTCAATATGTGCATACTCACAAAGGTCACTATTTAAGTGAAAGGGGGTAGTTTTTATACTTACCTCTAAATAGTAGAGTTCTCAAAGTGAAAAACTACAACATTCTTATTTAGATATAAGGACACAGCTTTTCTCTGCGATGCAGTGAAATAAGGCATATGACTGTGATGTGTGTAATGTTTTTACTTAAAATGTTAATAATTCTGACATATATATATATCAACTATTGTATTCATTTACAAAATAAAAAAAATGTTGCAAGTTTTTAAGATTTTCTTCATTATATTGTATGGAATAAGTATTCATCTTGGTCAATTAGGAGATAGAGCCACACAGTAATTTAAATAGGGGACGTTTAATATCAAGAATTATTAAACTGTGATAAAACCATAATGATAGAGATGAAAAAAATTATGTTCTAAAGGACTCCTCCATCTTCTCCTAGAGTTAAGGAAATATACTAAAGAAGGTCATACTTAGGATATATTCCAACCCCTGTCAGGATAGTGTTCAGACCTAGTTTGAACAGTGAGATTTGTTGGATAGCCTGAGTTAAAGCTAGTTTATAGATATCAAGCTAGCAGAAAAATTACATAAAAAAAAGAAAAAGAAAAAAAGGACCTCTGGCCTGGGGCTGCCTGGTCACCAAGGAACTGTGTGCTCTGGGTGCACAGATGAAGCAGAGCAGCACCAGTGTCCCTACACACCTGTCCTTTGCCTGACAGTGTGGCAAGATCAAGCAAAAAACAAAATACCATTCATCCTAACCAGGAAAGAGAAGCTCCTTTCCCCCACAATGTCTCTCTAGAGCCTGCAGTTGACAAAATTTAAAATCATATTTGCCATAAGGTAGAAAATGCAGGACGTGTTCCCTTATCATTGAGCGCAAACATACTAAAGGGAGAATTTGGGTTTGTGTGGCTACACTGATAACTGCTATAGACATCACATAAGCTATGCCACTATATTGTAAATGTACATTAAACACAAAATAAAACAACTCTTTGGTGCCATGTATTTGTCCTATAAGTATTGTCAAAACCAGCATGCAATAAAAATTAGTAATAATTATAAATAGTTTAACATTTAAAAACATTTAGTGGAGGGCGCCTGGGTGGCTCAGAGGGTTAAGTCTCTGCCTTCTGCTCAGGTCAGGATCTCAGGGTCCTGGGATCAAGTCCCACATGGGGCTCTCTGCTCAGTGGGGAGCCTGCTTCCTCCTCTTTCTCTGCCTGCCTCTCTGCCTATTTGTGATCTCTCTCTCTCTCTCTCTCTCTCTCTCTCTCTCTCTCTCTGTCAAATAAATAAATAAAATCTTTTAAAAAATTTAGTGGGTAATATTGATGCTTAAACATTTTAAGAATTTCCCTCCAAATTGAAACTGATAAAACATTTGCTCTAGATAAGCTTCCCTGTGTTGCCAAAAACAGTTGAAATTAGTCCATGGACTTTACATCAATCTTTTTTTTTTTTTTTTTTTTTTAAGTAATCTCTATGTCCAATGCGAGGCTTGAGCTCATGAGTCCAAGATCAAGAGTGACATGTTCTACTAAATGAGCAAACCAGGCACCTCTACATCTGCTGGGAGCCACCTAGTCTCACAAGCTGATGGAGTCACCGTGGGGAAGATGGCAGTCTGAGCACAGCTGCTGCCTCACGGGAAAAGTCACTGACTTCCGTAAGTCTCAGTGTGAGGGTAGCAGTAGAAGCACAGCTCCTGCTGCAGGAAAATAACCCCACTAGGCCTGATGTGATCACAATGAGGAGTCTGAGCCTCACTCCTTCCGATGGTACGAAACTGGCATCTCCTCTTTCTACTGATAGGACTTTATCCTATGTTGGGGACGGCGTGATCCACCCCTCCTGCCATGCCGCAAGCTGCCAAAAAACTTTGGTGGAGGTACCCATAAATGTGGATGAAAGTCCCTCCAGGCTTTCCCCACCAAAAATCTGGAAAGACACGTACCCTGTGGGATGGGGCAATATGTCCTTTGTGTCCCTGGGATGTGCACCTGGGCAAGCGCTCATCCAAGGCATGGAGAGCAATGATCCTCCCTCAAAGTGAAAGAGCTCTGCAAAGTTGCAATCACTGACACCAAAAAATGTTTGTTTCCTTTGTTCTTTGTCTGTTTAACTACCATAAATTCTTTGACACTATTTCTTCTTACTTTACTTACTCAAGTAAATACTTTTGTTTCTACTTACCATCATTAAAAACAGTTTAATCTTAGTTATCCTGCAGCTCTATGGAGGAAATTGTCAGGGATTTTAAATGGTTAAATAAAGGGCTTAATATAAAAAAGTAAAACTATACTAACAAGGACATCGCCACACGCACTAAAGATCCATAATAAGGAGTTCTGTACCCAGTTATGGGAAAACAGGCTTGAGCAAATGCTTTTACCTTTGCAAAAGAAGTTATTTTTCTCCTTGATGCCAAACAGACTAACTTTTGGTCATTGTGTTAATAATGTAGCTAAAACTTTGTAAATAACT